>JAQFVV010017683.1:0-16674 GCA_028023455.1 Epiperipatus broadwayi
TAAAGTGATCACAGATCAACAGTAAAGATGAATTAAAGACAAATGGAATAGTGGCAAGCAAGAAGCAGTTACTTGTTTATTTATTGAAAAGCTTATTACCAGTGAATAGTAATTAACTGAAGCTTAATTAAACCCCTAAGAGACAAATTGGAAACAGAGATGGTTAATATATAATGTATAAATTGTGTGTGTTTCAGCATTGATATTGAGAACTTTAATAGACTTATGTTATAAAAGCACAAATAATTAATAACTGCATTATTCCTGGTGTGACCAAGACTATTTTTACCCAAGGAAAATAAACAGCATATGAATATTATTGACTATTACCTTCTTATGTTGTTTTTAGTACATCATTATTTGTTATTAAATAAACTTTATTATATATATATTTTCAAATTATATTGTTTCTTTATTTAGCTTCCTGACTGGTCTTTAAAACAGAAACACTAAAATAATATAAATACTGAATACTCTTATTGTTATATTGTGATTTATATTTATTATGCTTAATTATAATACAAAATATATACAAAAGTTTAGATACACCTGTAGCTTAAGAAGAAATGCCAAAATAAGCTTGTTTATATGCAAATATGGTATTACAAATAGCAGCTTCCTATTCTTAAGCAAGAGCATGCTTCAATACATTCTACATTATTGTGGGCTACTTATGTCCAATGTGGCAGTTGTGTGATATTGAACTTGTGTTGTTTTATTTACTTAAGTTATTTCATCGATTAGATTTATTGCAAATTGAATCTGATCTTGATAATATTATAGTCAGGACAAGTCCATTATTTGAGAACAAGCTTAAGATGAGTTAGGGTGAGTTTACAACATTCTTGCCCCTGAAATAAGTTAGTTTTGAAGAACATAGTCCTTGAGATAACTCGGTAGATGACTAAGTTGTCTTACTTCATCTTTTAGTTTTATTTCATCACCAGGTATGGTTTCTTCATTTGGTCTAGTAAACTCTTCATTGTTAAATGTCATGGCTTCATAGTCTGGCTTTAGTTGGATCTCAATGTCTGTGATAGTGTTGCTCCATCAAATGTCTGGATAAGCATTCGCCTATGATTACTGCTGAACCTATTTGGTGGTTCCAGTGAGAACATGTATTCAAGTGATTCATATTTCAGCAATTTTATTTTTGTTTTTATGACTGTAGATCTAAGCAATGATGGGTTTTCCCTAAGATACAGACCCAATTGGTTATAAAAAAACACCTTAGTAGTCCTCTTGATTTTGTTATATTTAATAATTGGTTCACTTTAATCTTTATATAGCCTAAGTTAAATAACTACATGGCTTAACAGATTGTTTTTTTCTCACCAATTAACACAAGAGACAAACAAATAGTTTAATTTGGAATTTATCTTCCTAAAGAATGGTATTTGGTTGCTCTAGTAGTCACTAATATTCTACTGATAGATTGCAGCTGATAATTTTAAGTTTTATTAGGGATAGCCCAGGTATATTTTGATAAATGGATACTGCAGATCCAGTTGTATTGTTATTGGTATATTGCTAATTATAATTTGGATTTTGAGGGCTGAATCCATTCTTTCACATATTTATACTATAACATTTTCCACGCCTTGTTAGACCTCTATCAAGAAATAAATTAAAGTAGTTGATCAAGTTATGCAAAAAGAAGGAAGTTTCATTCCTATTTCTAAAAAACATAACTATATTTTCTGAACACCTTGGCCTAGAATTGTTACAAGTATAATTGTGAGCTGAATCAGTTTTTTAATTTATAAATGAGGGCATCAGAGTCACTTAGACTCATTGATTCTGCATGAAACATATCGTAATCCCTCGTAAATTAAAAAGAAAATGTTTTTAAAGTAATCGTATTATATTTTACCATAACTAGAATTATTTTCTAAATATTATTATTCTTGAGCTTATTAAGCACATATTGGCAAAGGTAAATTATATTTTCAAACATCACTAAACTAATATTAATAAATTTAATAATAAACATTAATTATTATTAATAACATACAAGGAAAAGTTGTGATAGGAACTAAATATTTTATTCTAACGAATTAAAATGTTAAAGATAAATTATGAATTAAATACAACTGCGAGAACATATGCTAATCCAGATGTGAACGATTACTAAAATGCAACATCTAAACTATTAATTAATTAAAGTTCTTGGGTAAACAAGAGTCTCTTGATCAATAAAATTAAAGTCTCTATCGGGATCTTATTATAAGTATATTTTTAAGAATTGTTTGCAAATGCTTAATTTTGTTCCAATCGGGAATAATAATGAATCATAGCTACCGATAAGTTTAGTGAGAAGGTTGTAGATTACTTTGCATAGTTTTTCAAGTTAGAATGAGCTCATGGCCATTAGTTTTTACTTGTTCTTGGTCCTGATTCTAACAGCTAGTCACAAAAGTTTTTCTGGGTTTAACGGGGTTCTCATGATGAACGATGTCAAAAACTTCGATCTACTCCCGCAGATGAAGAATTATTTCATCGTAGAGTTGTCCTGGATTCAATAAACCATGACCAGCCAAAAGAAAAAACAGACAAGCTACATAACATTGATCAAACTGGCAACCTCCTTTTATACTAGAGGTCCTAGTTTTCAGATTTCAAGCATATCTTTTGGTTTGTCAAAATATACATCGATAATCTTGTACATTCTTTTGCAAATTTTACATTACAAAGTTCTCTTCTTTATACGTGTTTTTTCTACATCTTTAATTAGCTAAAATATTTTTCTTTTAGCTTATCCTTTTACTTTTGGAATTCTTTTAATTTATCTGGATTAGTAATTTCTGTGTCTTTTGTTCTCTCCAATTTTAACTTTTATTTTTAATTACATTAAAATAAATATGAATGAACAGACTTAACTTTCCTCATTGCACATGTAAAAAAAAAAAATTATACTAATAAAAAAAAAATCTAAATTTACTTTTTTTTTAGGTTTTACCAAATGCCAATACGTTATATTTGTACCGTATATAAATAAACGGTACAATACAGATATTGATTTTACTTTACTTTTAGGGTTTTTTAGAATGATCTTTTCGATTCTATTCTTAATGACTTCCTTTTTCTTTTTTTAACTATGTAGCTTCTATATTTTTGACTTATAATTTACAATATTTATACATTGTTTTACTGATGTGGGTATTGGGTATGCACACGTTTTGGCTTATCACATTTTATAGCAAACATTTGTGTTTTGATTTAATTGATTTATTTTGGCAGTTTTTATATTTTTTAGCTGATGATCTTCTATTTTTGTTTTGATTGACTTGGTCTGCAGCTGATTCAGTTTTTTGACCATCAACTTTATTACTGGGGTCCAATTTTTCTTTACTTGAAACCACCTGACTCACTAAAGATTCACTGAGAAATACACAGGATACTGCAAAATAAAAAGTGGTATTTGTGATTATTGGCAGCTTGACTCTTTGGCTGTAGTCTTTCATTCCCAACTAATGAAATAGTATCTCAGTTCTTCATTTAAGAAATCATTGAAGTCACAGTTAATTGCTAGTTTTCTGAATTCTGTAGCAAATTTTCTAGTCTTCCCGTTCTCCCTGAATATGGAGGTTAAAGTTATATCTCTGCAATATAGGTAGTATGTTTTAGACAGAAATAAGCAGTCAGGAAGAAAATATTGCAGTATCAAAATCTAATTCAGAATGATGCACTAGAGATTGAGTGAGATTATAAAACTGCTTATGTTGAAGAACCCCTAATGCTTATAAAAGTTGTTAATTTAATTCTGATTTGATTTGGCTTATTGTAAGAAAGAAGTGAACCTGATTCACATATGCTGGTCAAATTTTTGGATTGCTAGAATCACATTCTTTTAGGAAACCAATGTTAAAGCATGCATCTTTAACTCCCCTTACGGGGGGGGATATTTAGCATTTAGTCTTTATTATTATTATTATTGATGTCATAACTCTGTTACCTGCCAAATTTTCTTTCAAATCAATGACCAAAGCATGGGGGACAGATCCTGTTGACTAGTGCCAAGTACACCTGAAATTATACTGTAGTATAGTAAAACTAGTAATATTCACGGTCACTTAATAATAACACAACTCTGTAAATAAAATATAAAGATATTTATTATATGTATTTATAATGAAAAAATACATGCAAACATTTAGATACAATGATTTGAAGCACAGCTAATATTTGGGAAACTATGCCATTGACTTCTCTTTTAAACCCTAACATTCCAGCCTATGGGTGGCTTGCCTTATGTGCAGATACATTGCTGATCTTCAGCTACCAGCTTCTTGTTTCAGGCTTGAGAATGTCTCATTGTGTTTTACAATTTTGTGGATAACTTGGTGTAGTTGCTGTTCGATGACTGACAATTGTCTAATGTTGTCTCATGTCATTTTTAGTTTTTTTATTTATTATTTTATTGGTCAGTCTTATTGTAAGTTTAATCCAGCAATAATAGATTTTTTAATAAGGATAAGTTTATTATTTTAGAGAAACTTAAGACGAGTTAGTTTGTAGTTGCATCAGTATTATGCTTGTCATTTTGATTTTGGTCTGCTATGTCCTGCCAGAACTTGCTATATAGGTTTGACTAAACTGCTAAAAATATACCTACAATTATGACAACCAGCCTCTGATAGCCATTCTAAATAAATATTCTCAATAAAATACACGATAAAGCATTTATTTTAATAAATTAATATAGTTATAATATACAGCAACAATACAGAGTTCAGGCTGTTTGTACAAACAATATTTATTATACATTAAAGGCAGGTTAGTTAACTGCACATATATTTCCATAACTTAAGCACTATAGTTTTGCCCCAAGGCTTGTACCTGTACAAAGCCCTACGATTTAATTGTTATCCTCAGGGTAGACTTTTTTTGGAACAGGAGTCCATCTTTTTGGTTATGTGTTGTGCCTTGATTTTACTCTGGTAGGCTTTATATACTCCAAGATCATATTGTTCTCATATTCTCTAAAGTGAATTTAACTTGGAAATGGTTTTAACTTTTAATCATTAATACAAAGTATCTCTTTAATTATTCTCAATCCATTAGTGTTAATTATCTAGCACTATTTATAAAGATATTAATGACATGTTACATTATTCTAATGCACATTTTAACAGCTCACTAATCCATTAGCCCATTCTAATCTTGTATTACAATGACACTAATTATAGAAGCTTTTTAATTGTGTTTAACTCTGTTAGTATATTCTCAAATTAGATTGTCATGTTCATTTATTTACATTGAGTTACTTCCTGTTCAGTTACATATAATCTGAGTTATTTATTATTTACATATACTATTTTAAAAACATCTAACCATTTATTTTACAGTGCTCTAGAAGTCTTTTTTTCAGCAAACTTTCAAACAACTCCCAAGTTTGTAAATAAAAAAATTTCAGATAAAAACTAATTTTAATTGGAATCCCATTTTAAACCAGGCAAAATTCCTCCATGCAGTAATGTCACTTAGTACAAGCCAGAGTAATCAATAAGATCTAAGTGCAGTGCTCTCAGATTCAAGGCTCCTCACTGATGAAAACCACAAGCTAGAAACTAGTCTGAGTAGGCACTAAATAGGGATTTTATGCATAAACCTTCTGGCATTCATTGATTACTCTGACTTGCACTGAATGGCAAGCTAGAAACTAGTCTGAGGATATTGTATGAATAATCACAAGATAGGGATTTTATACTCAAGCTTCTTCTGGCGTCCACTGATTACTCTGGCTTGCACTGTGTGGCACTACTGCATGGAGAGAGTTTTGCTGTTTTAATAACAGTTATGAGCAAGCATAAAGAATGGTGATCATGTGATGTTTAGTGGTTTAATCCCCATTTTAAGAAGTGTTGAGAGAATGGATGATTTTTTAAAACTTGAAACAAAAAGTACAAACAAAAATTCTTTGAGCTATTCATTTTCCATTGATTCACTTACTGGATTAGTCATTTAATTTGAACAATTCACAATATTAAATAAAGTTTGCTTGAGTTTAAAAGATTTATAATGATAATAAAGATTAAATTTGAGATAACAGTTAAATAAATGCCCAAAAACACTTTTAGTTTAGTCTGCAAAATTTTAATTTAAAGATATCCAAAGGCAATTTTTCTTCTTCATTTCACAGACTATTGTTTTCAAATTCTAGCATTATGATGTTGAATGCAAAAGAGTGTATCAGAGAGAAGAACCACAAAAAGGCCTTACCCTCATCACACTATATATTCTTACTTAATATTCAATTTAATTGTGAAAATTTTAGAACAACAGAGGAATCAGTTCTTTTACAATTTTGAATAACACACAATATGATCAGGATATTTAATGACTAATCTATATATTGTAATGCTAGCAAGACATATGTTATAAAACATATATATTGTAATGAAAAAAAATATAATAACACAGCAAAGGTACATCCACTTTTTCTTTTAAAATATATATGTTCTACAATAATATCAACAAATAAAAAATCCTTCTCCTTTTTTCTTTTCAAAAACTTTATTTTTTATCTCAATACTGAACATATATATACATTAATATACAAAACTCCAACGTTTCAACTGTTTTATCTCATACAGTCATTTTCAAGGATCTGCAACAATATTAAATACATATCAACAAATAAACTTCAATTACATAAAAACTTTCTCTTACATTAACATAATAATAAACATATTAAACATATAGAAATATATTTTACTTACAGCTTTCTCCTACTGCTATATTTTATTACTCTTTTCTTTTCTTTTTTTATATTTACATTGTTTAATTACAAATATATCTTAAAATCATCCAAGAAACTTTCTATACAAATTTAAATACCAACTCTAATTTCCAAAAACCTCCCCCTTTCTTTAAATTTTATCTAAAACCCATCTTAAAACTACATTCCTAAACTATATATTTAAATGAATATAAAACAAATTTAAACATGCCCCCCCTCTCTCTCTCTTTTATACAAAAAAACTTCTAACAATTTACCTAAACCCATTAAGAATTTATTTTAATTATACAGTAATTTATATTCCTTATCTACTCCATTAATTCTATTTAGGTAGGATTATATTTTTTTATGTAAAAAAATTCTTCGACATCCTTTCCCTGTAATTTTTAACCTTTCTAACATTTTAATACTAAATTCTTTATGACCTAAACCTTTACAATGAATGTAAATATTTGAATTTTTGTCATACAAATGTTGTCTAAGTCTAGTTTTTAATTTAATTCTTAGTTGTACCAATATATAAAACCTTACCCCCCTCCCTCTTACAATTTAAACATTCAACTAAATATATTCCATTCATTTTGTCAGTTTCTATATTTTTGTATCATTGATTAAATTTCCTAAATTCAATTTCTTTTTTATACTGGTTTAATAATTAACCTACTTTCCCCTTTGTATTTATTATTTATACTTTTTATAATCTTTTTAATCTTCATAAAGTATCTCTAGAAACATTGTAACTATTATATAAAATTATTTACAGCTTTCCCATTGTTTCTCTTCTTTATTATTTTTTAATATTTCTTTTATTACATAATTTATCAATAATTTTAACTGGATAATTATTTTTTATACCTTCCTCTTTTATATTACTAAATTTCTTTTATAAACAATTTTCTTCAGAACATAAATTAATTGCTCTGTTTATCCTATTATTAATAATATTAATTTTATGTTCATATTCAATATCTGAATCCCAACTACTTAACAAACCATAAAAAGTTTCTTTTCTGAATACACTAGTTTCAATATCAACCTTACAATTTTTAATAACTTTTTTATTATAACATCCATATAAGTAATTACATTATTTTTTTCTTTTTCCATAGTAAAACTAATGTCATCATCAATTGAATTAATATACCTTATAAAACATTCAGATTTTCTATAATTGCCATTGAACACTAAAAAATATAAGCCTGTTTTTTGGGTTAGGTATGTTGATGATTATTTTTTAGTGTTCAATGGCAATTATAGAAAATCTGAATGTTTTATAAGGTATATTAATTCAATTGATGATGACATTAGTTTTACTATGGAAAAAGAAAAAAATAATGTAATTACTTATATGGATGTTATAATAAAAAAAGTTATTAAAAATTGTAAGGTTGATATTGAAACTAGTGTATTCAGAAAAGAAACTTTTTATGGTTTGTTAAGTAGTTGGGATTCAAATATTGAATATGAACATAAAATTAATATTATTAATAATAGGATAAATAGAGCAATTAATTTATGTTCTGAAGAAAAATTGTTTATAAAAGAAATTAGTAATATAAAAGAGGAAGGTATAAAAAATAATTATCCAGTTAAAATTATTGATAAATTATGTAATAAAAGAAATATTAAAAAAATAATAAAGAAGAGAAACAATGGGAAAGCTGTAAATAATTTTATATATAATAGTTACAATGTTTCTAGAGATACTTTTATGAAGATTAAAAAGATTATAAAAAGTATAAATAATAAATACAAGGGGAAAGTAGGTTAATTATTAAACCAGTATATAAAAAGAAATTGAATTTAGGAAATTTAATCAATGATACAAAAAATATAGAAACTGACAAAATGAATGGAATATATTTAGTTGAATGTTTAAATTGTAAGAGGGAGGGGGGGGTAAGGTTTCATATATTGGTACAACTAAGAATAAATTAAAAACTAGACTTAGACAACATTTGTATGACAAAATTCAAATATTTACATTCATTGTAAAGGTTTAGGTCATAAAGAATTTAGTATTAAAATGTTAGAAAGGGTTAAAAATTACAGGGAAAGGATGGTTAAAGAATTTTTTTATATAAAAATATAATCCTACTCTAAATAGAATTAATGGAGTAGATAAGGAATATAAATTACTGTATACTTAAAATAAATGCTTAATGGGTTTAGGTAAATTGTTAGAAGTTTTTTTGTATAAAAGAGAGAGAGAGGGGGGGATGTTTAAATTTGTTTTATATTCATTTAAATATATAGTTTAGGAATGTAGTTTTAAGATGGGTTTTAGATAAAATTTAAAGAAAGGGGGAGGTTTTTGGAAATTAGAGTTGGTATTTAAATTTGTATAGAAAGTTTCTTGGATGATTTAAGATATATTTGTAATTAAACAATGTAAATAATAAAAAAAAAAAAAGAGTAATAAAATATAGCAGTGGGAGAAAGCTGTAAGTAAAATATATTTCTATATGTTTAATATGTTTATTATTATGTTAATGTAAGAGAAAGTTTTTATGTAATTGAAGTTTATTTGTTGATATGTATTTAATATTGTTGCAGATCCTTGAAAATGACTGTATGAGATAAAACAGTTGAAACGTTGGAGTTTTGTATATTAATGTATATATATGTTCAGTATTGAGATAAAAAATAAAGTTTTTGAAAAGAAAAAAGGAGAAGGATTTTTTATTTGTTGATATATTGTAATGCTAACAAGACATATATTATAAAACATATATATATATAATTCAAAATATATGACTCAAATTTAATAAGAAAGAATAGTTGAAGAAATAATTAGTTAGGTAGATTTTTTTTAAGTGTCATAGCATCAGACAGGATGTGAACCCGCAACCCAGGCAACTGCCTGATAGTGCAAGACAGTCACGCTGACCTCTCGACCACCAATACAAGACTCAGGTAGATTTTTTTTTTAAACGCAATTTTATAAAATAAAAAGATTGTATTATATTGTTCTGTTATAAATAGAATAAAACTATTGTATTGAGAGCAGGTAGGGGAAAATCTAAAATAGAAAAAGATTTAAAACTCATTCTCCCTTTAAAGAAATTAAAAGAGTCAAATGTATAAAAATAAGTGTGTAAAAATAAATGTTAGTGAAAAATCTAAAATAAAAAGGATTAATTAATTAATCAGTATAAGAAAACTTTTTGAATGCCAGTAAAGATTGCTGAGTGATAATAAAATCAAAACCAATAATGGTAATAATTAAAAACTATGTAAGCTATCTATTTGGTAAATGTGAAAAGAGTAGATTAATCTAGAAAAAAGATTAGATTAAGGAAAAATGTAAAAATCAATTGATTAAAAAAAATGTAAAATTTAATTTAAAAAAAATAGATTTAAAGAATGATAAAAACTAAAGTTATGATAAGGAAAAGAACAATGGCAGAGAAGGGTATAAAAATCACAACTGTCTATTGTTATATTATTCCGTTCTTGAGTCTGTAAATCATTCTAGTCTTCATGTTGTCATTGATTGATTATATTATTCATTGCTCCAAAGATTCAAAAATCTAAGGACAGAATAGAACCAGTCACTACTGCTGTGAACAATATTATTGCAGAAACCATAGACTTGCAACATAGATTGTAGCCCTTAGAAGTATTTGACTGGGCTTCAGGCCCCAAAGTCCTCTGCTAAAAATCAACTGTCCATGCCTGAAACATGCCGAACCAATGCTTAAGTCATGAAATGGACACAATCACTACCTCTCTCTCCAATTGTTCAACCCAAAGAATGGAAGACAAGCTCTGAAACCATCGAAGGAAACCAAAAAGCCAACCAGTTGAAAAGTAACACTGATGCAAAACAAAAATCAAAGGAACTGTCATCTCAATCCCACAAAAACCTAAGTAGTTATATTTTCCTGATAATGGTCTATAGACACTTTATTTTTAAATGAAATGAACTTTAACAAAGGACTATTATAAAATTTAGCCTAAGCTAATCATTTATATATTTATTTTTATATGTATTTCCATATTATTATGCTATAGTAAATATATGTGTTGAATAAATATTAATGTTTGCTTAATTATTATTTGGTCTATTTTCTCTCTCTCTTGTCACTATGTCACCATTTATTTAAAGATATAAGTGTTTATATGTGTTAAATTAATGTGCTGGACCCCCTGATTAAGAGTAGGAGCTAGCTTGGGATTTTTTTAGTGCTGTATTAAGTGCCTATTGTCCAAAGTATGCTGGCTATATGTGACCATATGGTTGTCTGGTACCTGAGTTTGATCCTCAAAACAAATAAAATGCTTTGGCTGGCAGGTTTTGTTCCAGCAGTCAAGGTGGCCTGCAGTCAGGAAATGTAGTCATGTTATGGTTTGTGTAGGCCAAACTGTCCATGGGTATCATTGATGACTATGCTATCAACAGTATTCACCCCTCTGCTTGAAGTGGTAAAGATATAAAATACCAATTACCCACAAAGTTATGTTCTAACTGTTGGAAGAGCTTGATAGTAACTCTAGTTAAAATCTAGAGACATTAAAACTATTAAAGTCGATAGTTGAAATTAGTTCAAAGCAAAATATTACAACTTAGTTAAAAGTCAAGAGGATCAAGGCACTTATCAAAGCCAAAAACTATATACAAGTATGTTAAAAGGTATTTAAAAAACTTTAAGCAATATGGTAATTATTCAGAGGGACGCCAGTTCAATATATATATACTAGAATAAATTTTTTAAACTTTTACTAAAATAAATTTTTAAACAACTTTATCAAGTCTATTTTTCATAATTTTCACAGAACCTATCACAGCAAAAAAAGATCATCAAAAGAAATGTCTCTTCTATCTTTTTAACTTTAAGCCCACATTACAAAAAATTAATAGGGATTGAGGCAGCAATCTTTCATATATGCTAATTCTATTTAAAATGGAAACTAAGTTTTTCACTTCAAATAACTTTCTAACATTATATTTCATAAATATTACTTAAAGCTGTTAAATAGTAAAATTCATGCACCTATCTCAGATGCATCTGTTTTCTATAAACATGAAACATAATATTTAAAATATAAATTTATATGTATAGATAT
Source organism: Epiperipatus broadwayi (assembly GCA_028023455.1). Taxonomy (NCBI): domain Eukaryota; kingdom Metazoa; phylum Onychophora; class Udeonychophora; order Euonychophora; family Peripatidae; genus Epiperipatus; species Epiperipatus broadwayi. Next base: position 11,813 of record JAQFVV010017683.1, read on the forward strand.
TTAATGTTTTATGCTCTGAGCTGGATATTCTGAAGTACTATATGTATGTTGGCACATATATATGGCATTTTAAAAAATTATTATAACGACTCTTTCTTTTTTTTAAATCTTGAAGCTTTTTTTATTCTGTGAACCATTTTTCACTTCAATTTTCCTCCATTGCTTCAACCAAATTATATGTGAACCTCATTATCAAAGATTATTCTTATAAAATATATATATTGTAAGAGTACGCTTCAACTCACATAATACTCATGCAAGTCAGTACACTCTAATAGACAATTTAACATATAAATGATTGAGGTCAACATAATACACACACACACAAAATTTTAACTTACATGTATATTAGTAATGTCAATTAGAAAATATTAGCTTCAAATAAAAATAAAAAATAGAAATATTTCCCTAACTAGACATAACAATTAACGATTAAACTATTCCACATATATAGATAAAACAAAAGTACACCTATTGTTCAGTACCATGGAAACTATTCAAGATTTTAACATTAGGAACTGAAGATAACCTAGGTCAAGCTATCCAAGCAACCCTTCATTGTTCAAAAGATGAGAAAGTTTGTGATTCAATTACTTAATTGAACACATTAACTAACTCAACAATCACTATATATAAAAACTTCAAGGAAATAATAATATATATATGAAAAATATATTTTTCTTTTCAGAATAACCCAAAGATGCTTGACTAAACCAAAGGAATTATTTGCTTACATAGCCTTTGACAGCATAGAAACTCTTTTACAATATCATAAACCTGAACCCAAGGGAGTTTCCTATTAGATTAACAACCATTCCACAAGAATTAATTACGTGAAAAACTATAAAGGAATAGTAACCCATTGGATCCGAATTATTATCAGAAAAGTAATTTTTTGCATCTATTAATACTTCTCATGGTACTGTTCTAACTAACCTGTGTCAACCACTTCCATGGTGTTATTTTTATATAAAAACACAGAACTATGCCGTTTATCACGGCCAGTCTTGATGGCATTATTTTTATGCAAAAGCACAAAAAGAGGCCATTTAACATTGACACTGGCTATTTACTTCTAAGTGCTAAAAACACAGAAAAATGCTTGTTTTGACAGCCAGCCTGCTTCTTTGTGTTACACACTTTATACCAATGCTCACAGTTCAAAGGTTCACTACAGTATCATGAGGATGTCTAAACTTTTCAGCCTTCCACAACTCTTTAATCGATCCTTATCTAAGTAATTAGCTCACAACTCATCTGACCTACTTTTATCTCCTAATAATTGTAATCCCATCACAATGCTTTCATACTCAATGTGGAACTTTCAAAAAATTCAGAAAGGATATGGTCAAGCAGGATTTTGACCAGCTCATGAGAAAAGTCGGCATGTTTGCATGAGAACACATCCATAAGATAAAAATGACTGACTTGAATACAGACAGTTTTAAATTGTGGTAACTGCTGTCCACAGAAGCTGACATGGTGGTGCAGTGGTTTTTCAGAGGACATGCGCAAGACTGGGTAAAGAGATGGGGATTAGTGATAATGCTTTAATTCCTGAATGGCATTCTAAAATTTAGGACTGTGCTGGGAGACTATGTAATGCTTTACCACAGCTATTCCATGTCGTGATCTGCAGCCACTCTTATGCAGGACATACTGGAGAATGTGAAACCTGGATTGACCAGCTACTCCACCTACTGGAAGAGCTACAGAATCTTGGAGGATGCATGTTTCCAGAACATGACCATCACCACCACTACTACAGCTTTTGTAGACTCCCTGCTCCAGGTATGCTGGGGCTTGCTCAAGTGGTGCAACCAAAACAGAATGGAACAGTCAGGCAACTCCCTGGATAACTACCTGTGTCAGTTCATGTGGCAATGTCTTCCACAAGGCTGAAGACAGCTGTTCCGGGCCATCTTATCAGAGATAAGTCTGACCAGAAAATAGATTTTTTTGGTTTTGGATTTGCTGCATTAAATTGACTGTTGTTGTTGTTATTTTTGCAAGTTGATTGATCGGATACACCCTGCATGTAGTTGTTGAAAAAAGAAATGCAACAATTGTTTCTAATCAATAAATAGATTGGAAGTTATTTTATTTTTCTTTAGTATTTATATCTTAATATAATTTTCTTTGCAATTTTAGCATTTATTTATTTAATAATTTAGTATTTATTTCTTAAATATTACTTTAGTTTTAATTCTTAAAAGGAAAAGAAAAACTCCTAGTTTTCATTCAGCCATCATTTGCCCGGTAACATTATATTTCTGGGTGTTTTTGCATAGCAATAATGCCATCAAGTGGCTGACACTGGCTAATAAAACATTTGATTTTATTAGATAACAACCATTCAGAAAAATAGAAATATTATTAATTGTGAAAACTATAAAGAGATAATAGCCTAGTGTTTGAATATTATCAGAAAATAGTTTTGCACTCTGCTAATATATGTATCGCAGAATCACATTTTAAAGCTTTTAATGTTAAATAATTTACAAGCAAGAACATCCAGTTATTTAAAAAGTTACTCCAATGTTTTTTGGCTAAACAACTTTGTCATGGAAGTCTTGTGTAGATACCAGAATATGTAAACATTAATTCATCCGTCGAATGCCTAGCACAGAAATGCCGTATTTCTATAGAATGAGTTTCTACTTCAGTTCACTATATCACTTTGCAAAGGATGTAATGAATACTGTCAGAGGCAGCACTATACTGAAGCTGATTGACTGGCAATGCGGTATGTAAAAGATTTGGATAAAGAATTTATATCAGTATATTTGTACAAAAGATGGGATGATTGTGTTAGGAGGATTTGACTTGAGTGTTATAGTGGTAAGGGAATGGGGATAAAAAGAATAGATTTATTAATAAGCAATAGGGAGTTAGAGAGATGGAAAACTAGTATGGAGAGTAAAAAGAGTTTAAATATATATAGAAGTAAACAGAATATTAGGTGAAAGTTAATATATGATAATAGTAAGGAAAGTAGTTTATTGTTTAAGGCTCAAATGGGATCTTTAGCAGTAAGAGAATATACATGTAAATTGGAAAAAAATCGGTGATTTAGTTTGTAAATGTGTGAGGAAGTGAGAAAATATTAGGCATTTGTTAATTGAATGTAAATGCTTGAAAACAGAAAGGCTACAAATAATAATAAAATATGAAGAATAAATATGAAAAAAAGTGATTATACAGAAAGTGGATTATTGGTTTTTATGCTGGGTTTGGGAAAAGATAAGGGGGGTTTAGATATAAAGGCCATAGAATTGATAAATATTATGTTGTGAAAATGGAATGGAGCAGAATATGGGAAAATTTAGAGTTTAGGAAGAGTTGTTGAGAGATTCCTGACTCCATTTAAGGAGAAGTCACAGGGCATCACATTACACATCGACAGCATTCACCCCAATTAAATAAGCGAATCCTAGAAAGTAACCATTTACAACATCAAGAGACTTTGCTGTGATGTTGAGAAACATTTTATAGAACATTCTTAAGACAAATGTTGTCCAAATTAATTAATTAAACCATCTGAACTTTAAACTTTATATACAATGGGAAATATATAATGTTTCCAGCTTTGATTGTTTTATTTTTTGTTTTGTAATAAATAAAATTTAGGTTTTTTCTCTCAAAAATGCGCAAGATCATCTAACTTAATAGAGAAGGTAAGATTTTTACTTTTCCCACATTAAGAACATTCACTATGTACAGGACAGTATTGTTATATTAACTTGTTATACTAATTAACTAACTATATTATTATTTTTCTTTGGTATGAATACATGTACTTTACTATCAACAGTAGATTATTAATATACAGGGAGTTTCTTTGCTGAGGAAGATGGATTTTGTCAGTTGGAACAAGCTGCAAGGATACCAACCATTATACTACTGTTTAAGTTTCAATATAAATTTAAGATTTTTATTTTAAATTGTAATAATTGTAAATACTTTGTGTTAATAATGCACATCTAACAAGTAAAAAGGGAATGGTTTGAATCATCAATTATCTTATTAAACATTAGGGATGCATGCCAGATGCCACCAATTTGTTGTTAGAATTCTGTTTGAATAGTTATTAATTTTTCTTTGCTAAAAATGTTGTTTTGAAACTTTGAGAAGTCTCTGATTTATAAAAAATCATTCTATTTTAGCATGATTACATATTATTCTAACTATATACACATATATCCTTTTATGTCATAATATTTTAACAAGGTTGGTTGGAAAGCCATTAATTCATTGCACTTATATAAAATTGAGGATATTGTTATGTACCAGCCCTGAAGAGAGTGAATCACAACTTTTCCTAAGCTTAAAATCTGTGGTATAATGGAACCTGAAAGAAGGTAGGAAGAGGGTGAACTGATATAAATTGTGTCTAGATTACTGTGTAATCATTTTAGTTAGCCATTGGAGATGGACACAATCATTGATCAGGCTTTTCATCACATCACTCACTGCATCTTACAAAAAGACTCTAGGCCCAACCATAGTAAGATGTGACTCCCCTCTCCCATGCAGAAATTGGACCATTATAATATATACAAACATATATTTATAAAAAATCTACAAAGAATATCCAAAACAAAAAAAATATTTTATCACATAAATTACAATTGAAATAAAATATGGTTCATAAAATAAAATAAAAACCTAAGTGTGTAAATGATTTTTATAAACTGAAAATGATGAAATACTTTTTGATTTTATTAAATCATATATATAATATTTGTCCAAATTTGCTTTTAACTGTGCAACTATCAACTAAAAATAAATGAAAACAAAAAGATTTTTAAATTCAAAATTACTATTTTCTTAGCAATATTTTCAACTAGCACATATCTATT
>JAQFVV010017684.1:0-16612 GCA_028023455.1 Epiperipatus broadwayi
CAAAATGCTTTTGATCACATCATTTTAAAATTATCATAGGAGTGTATAATGCTAGAATTGGTAAACAATTGAAAGCTTTGGGCAAATTTAATTGTGGTGATTGAAATGAGAGAACACACACTTATGGAGCTTGTTGAAAAAGAAAATCTATATATTGTGAATTATTTAAGAAAAATTCTCAATGGAAGTGAATACATCTAAATGAAAATATGATAGAATTGAATTATATTTTGTTTAAATATATATATATTTCAGGATTGTAATGTTGTTAATAGATTCAACACAAGAAGACATTCAATTATTCTTGCATTGGTGGTCGAGAGGTCAGCGCGATTGCCTTGTAAAGAGGCAGTTGTTCGGGTTGCGGGTTCGCGTCCCGGCCGATGCTATGACACTTAAAAAAAAGAAGACATTCAATTAGTGAAATATTAGATCAAAACTAGAGAGATGAAAATTATTAAGAAAAATCAATATTATAACAGGTAATATTCCTAACCTAAACACTTCAAAGAATTTTAATTAGAACTTGAAGATAGTTTCAAAATATTAACAGATTTGGACAATAGTTTAGGCTTGAATGAAATTAATGAAAAGATAACTGATACACTATTAAGAAATGCAAGAAAAATAGCTGGTACACAGAAACAGCAATTTACCAGTAAATTTTCTATCGAGACAAAAAATGTATAAAGAAATATGAAAAATTTTTTAAGTGATCCATTAAAAATATGAGAATTTTTAAAAGTGATCCTTTAAGAAGTAAACATATAGAGTTTTGATATGTAAGAAAGTTAATAATGATATAAGAAAATAGAATTATGAATTACAAGAAAAGCTATGGAGAAAATAAAAGTCTCAAAAGTTTAAAAATGTCATTTTGATGTTGAAAAGAAAGTTGTTTTAGTATTTAAATGATAGCACTATTATTAAAAGATGAGATGATATTATGAAATGTGTGGAAAAGTTCTATAAAAAAATATATAACAAAATATTTCTTACAGTTATTACATCCAGAATTGCCTAGTATTAAAAGTGAAGAAGTGAAATATGCAATTAAATATAAGAAGGAAATTTGGAAAATTGACAGATGAAAAAATAGGAAAATTATTAGCAAAAAGGTGATAAAGAAGATATAAATTACAAGTCTATCCTCCTTCTAACAGTTTTATACAAAATCTTTACTAAGATGATTACAACTCATCTACATTAAACTTTGGATTTTAATCAATCAAAAGAACAAGCTTGATTTAAAAGTAGTTTTAACACAATGTATAACGTCCAAGTATTGAAATACATCGAAGGAAGAACCAACAAGTATGAGTTGCCTTACACTTTGGATTTTTAGATTATGAAAATACATTTAACTCTACATTTTTACAATGATTAAAGCATTGGAACATCAAAATATAAACCTGGGATGTTGTTATATTCTGAAGAATTTTGAAGAATATTTATAAAAATCCAACATGAATAATTAGACTATACCATGATATTACAAAATGAAAAGCTAAGAGAGTAAAAGTAAATGGAGATTATTTAAATCATTTAAATTTTTGTAGAAAATATGATGGTTTTTTTTTTTTGCAAATAATGTTGCAGAGCTTCAGAAAATGTTGCAAGAATTATCAGATTAAAGTAGCATTAAAAATAAATGCTAAAAAAGACTAAACTAATGTTCAATGGATTTTCTTAGAAAATTATTAAGATATCAATAATCATGAATTAGATACAGTTAATAGCTGTAAATACCTTGATCAGATTATTAATACAGATGGAAACAATAGATGAAATTAATCTTAAAATAAAATAAAATGTTTTTTAAATAATACTTTCATAGTATAGAGGATTTGAACTCAGATTTTCAAGCACCCTTCAACTATCCACACTATCTCATACAACTGATACACATGACCACACAATGTAGTCATGTGTGTGGTCATGTGTATCAGTTGTATGAGATAGTGTGGATAGTTGAAGGGTGCTTGAAAAATCAGTTCAAATCCTCTATACTTACATTAAGCTTCCAGGTTTGTGAAGAGTGCCTGGTTTTCAAATATTTATAATACTTTCATGTAAATATCCCATTAAAAAGTAGAAAAATAACAGTAATAATTCAAGGCTTTTTTGATTTATATGATTTGAGCCTCAAATGCTTTTTTAGGAGATGGATTATTTCTTTGTTATTTTTCTACTTTTTAGTAGACCATTTACAAAGACATTATTTTTAAAAGAATATTACCTTATTTTTTAGTTATAAATAAAACATATAATTTCAATTTAAATAAAATTTTTTTTTTTCAGGAGATTTTTTATTGTTTCTTGTTCTTTCCACAAGAGAATGCTGCTGTCAATGATTTTGATTCTGCTGACATGGCTGATTAAGTTTATATATTTTATTTTGAATATCATCTGGATAATTTTGTTGTTACAAATTTTTTTTTGCTTAGTGTTGTAACAAAACATTTTGTTACGCTCTTAAATTTTACGTAATTGCATTGTACGTAGTAGGCGTTCGAGGGCACAACTAAACATTTCTGCCTAGACAGTATTATAAAATTTTCTTATAATAACAGTTAATTTATTTACGTAACGGCACCCTATCAATTGCAAAACCTTTAAAATTATTTTCTTTTTTAACGGACTCAAAAGACTACAAAATGAAAGATAATTCATAATAACTAAAAAGAAACAAAACAGATCGACGCTTAAATATTGCTGAAATATTTATTAACCTTTATTCTATTTGTTGGTTATTCCCTCTCCTCGTGGATTTGCTAAATCAAAGCCCCTGCTAACCTTTTTCTTTCTTAATCCCAAGATTTAGCATGTATCGTTTCTTGAAGGATCATGCCGCCGTTACTTTATCAATTATACAACATTTCATCAAATATCATGGTATCATATCTATGAGTGAACTCAAGGGCGACTTGACTATAAGAATGAGTTTGTTAAAAATAACTGTACTCAAACTCCCTTTCTAATGCTACCCTTTTACTTGTCCTTAGACCGAGTATACAATTTTTCTTATCCCTATCTATACATTATAAGAACAACAATCATAGAAACGACAAAGGTAAGTTTAAATTAATAGGGCCGTAACAAAAAAATTAAATAATAAAAAAAAACAATATAATGTGGGTTAATTTAAATTAGTAAGTACATCTACTTAAAGACTATAACCCTCCCTTTCTATTGCTGAAACTTTGAGATATTTGAAGTGAAGGCTTTTCTTTCTTTTTTGTTTTTTAAATCTATTATGCAAATGTTCTCTTGAAATTAGAACAAAAAAAGTCTATTTACCCTGATCGATCAGTGTAGATCCGTGTGGAGTGGAATATTTCACTCTATATTCTTCATGGGTTTGTCCGTGGTCTTCTTCCAGTCCTTTCTCCCTCGGCTAGCTCCCTCTATGCCCGGCATTTACAAGGCAGTTCCAGGTGGCAAGGCCTCAAGAGGCCCCAAAAAGGGGAAATTCTGTTAGCTCTAGTCATTCAAACATTTTCTCTTTGCACTTTTTAGGCTTTTACTATTCAACAGTCTGAGCCGAATTGCTACTTATAGATTAGATATTGACCCCGGCAGAAATCTAATTAATTTTTGAACAAAAGGAAAATGTCCGTAATTATATTTTTTTTTCTTCCAAAGTCTCAGTTCACATCTTTAATATTCTCTTCTCTTTATTTCATATTCCCATTGTAAAATTCCAAAGAAACATTCCAATTGATCAGCGTGATAGCATAAAAATACCTTCACTGTCAAAGTCCCAACAATAGAACTAATAGCTTTCTCTTACTTTCTATCTTTAAAAATTTTTTTTAAAGACTAAACAAAAGACAAACCCTTTTATCAATAAGCAAAATCTTGATCTAATTTATTTTTAACTTCTTAAATCCCCATTTTAAAACTAAGTGTTATTATTATTTTTTTTTTAAATTATGTATTATAAAACGATATTTATATTTTAACAAAATATATATGTGCGTGTTTATTTATTTCTAATAAAATAAGTTTATTATAATGTATATATTTTATTTTTACAAAATATGTGTGTATATATATATATATATGATTATGAGCTGGCAGAAAAATACCAGCTCATTGCACCCCTTTCCAACAAACAAAAAAAACTTAAAAAAAAAACTCAATCATGCTGTGAAGTCTTTTCCCCATTCTTTCTTAGGACTATATTTACTCTTCCCCCATGGGTTCATTACAATTTCCCCACCTAACTTTAGAATCTTCCCCTTCTTCCGGCTCACTATATTCCATATTGCCTAATATCTCTAGTGCTTTCTCATTGACAAACATCGGTTCTCAGCCAATCTATGCTGAACCCCCATCAGAAGATTATATCTTATAGTCCTTACAATCTGGAATTGATCCATCGGGTAAGCCTCCAGCGCTCTACGTTTCGTTGCCTGTCGTTGGGAAAAACTGTATATACATTTCATTTTTATCCGCCTATATTTTTCCCGTGATGTTTTTATATATATAGCCTCTTGTTTTTCCACGCTCCAGAAACCTCTCAGAATCATCATTTTGTATTCTTGGAATGTTTGAGGACTATAGTTCATCGCCTTCCACCATTCTCGAGCAGGACCACGTAAATGGCTCATCACTATAATGACCTTCTTTTCCTTTGACTTATGGAAATAAAAAAAATCCATTTAAGCTTATCCAAATAGTTGAATGGGTTTTCTCCCCCATCGCCTTTAAATACTCTTATTTGGATAAATTTTGCTAATGCTGGCCTTTCAGATTTAGCTTCTTCCTCTACTTCATTAGGTGTCCTTTCCATTATACTTTGATTCAAATCTTTTACTTTTCTTTTTGGACTCGATTCTATTTTCCCTATGGTCTGTTCTTTCCTTTCACTTTCTATCTTTTCTTCCGTAACATTATTACCTTCGTAACCTGCGCTTACTATATCCTCATCTTTTTTTCACCACTTCTCTTTTCTTCTTTCTTTTTTAATTCATTTATGTCTTTTCTGAGGTCTTGGATCATTACTTTCATTTCCTTAATTTCTTCCCTATCTTTGATTACTATTTATTTTAGCTCAGCGATAGCTTTTAGTATTTCTTCGAACTGATAATGCTCAGGGGCTTTTAAATGTCACTACCGGGCTTTCTACCTTGGTACTTTCATCTTTACTCATTCTATTTCTTTTTTTCTTTATTTCAAACTCAAAACTCTCCCCCCATTGGGACACTAACTCCTCGCCCTAACCTGCCTTACTCCACTTTTACCCTAATCTCAAGCCGTTTATTTAGTTAACGAGCCCTACATGTTGAGACGCCATTTTCTTTAATTTTACCCGCTCCTACCTTCTATAACAAAACATTTTGTTCACGGCTCTTAAATTTTACAAAATTGCAACATACAGTGGCCATTCGAGGGCGCCACTAAACATTTCTGCCTAGACAGTATTATAAAATTTTCTATAATAACAGTTAATTTATCTACGAACGGCAATCATCAATTGCAAACCTTAAAAATTATTTTCTTTTTAACTGGACCAAAAGACTACAAAATGAAAGATAAGAATTATAATAACTAAAAAAAAGAAAAAGAAACAAAACAGATCGACGCTTAAATATTGTTGGGAAATATTTATTAACCTTTATTCTATTTGTTGGTTATTCCCTTTCCTTGCATTTGTCAAATCAAACTCTCCCGATCCTTTTTCTTTCTAATCAAGATTTGGCATGTATTGTTCTCGAAGGATCATGCACCGTCACTTTTACCAATTATACAATATTTCATCAAATATCATGGTATATATCTATGAGTGAACCCAAGGGCAACTTACTATGAGAGTGAGTTTGTTAAAAATAAACACACTCAAACCTCCTCTTTCTAATGCTAAATCTTTTACTTGTCCTTAGATCGAGTATACAATTTTTTCTTGTCCCTATCTATACAATATAAGAACAACAATCATGGGAAACTAAAGGTAAGTTTAATTAAATAGGCCGTAACAACAAAAATTAAATAATAAAAAAACAATATAATGTGGGTTAATTTAAATTAGTAAGTACATCTACTTAAAGACTATATCCCTCCCTTTCTATTGTTGAAACTTTGAAATATTTGAAGTGAAGACTTTTCTTTCTTTTTTTTTTTTTTTAAATCTATTGCGCAAATGTCTCTTGAAATTACAATCAAAAAAAGTCTATTTACCCTGATCGATCAGTGTAGATCCTGGTGTGGGGTGGAATATTTCACTCTATATTCTTCGTGGTTTGTCCGTGTCTTCTCCAGTCCTTTCTCCTCGGCTAGCTGTCTGGTGTCCGGCATTTACAAGGCAGTTCCAGGTGGCAATAGCAAAAGAGGTTCCCACAAGGGAAAGTTCCGGTAGCTCTAGCCGCTCAACATTTTCTCCTTGCGCTTTTTAGGTCTTTAATGCTATTCAACAGTCTGTTTGTCTGTTACTTTATAGATTAGATATTGACCTCGGCAGAAATCTAATTAATTTTTGAACAAAAGGAAAGTCCGTGATTATATTTTTTTCTTCCAAAGTCTCAGTTCACACCTTTAATATTCTCTTCTTTATTTCATATTCTACTGTAAAATTCCAAAGAAACATTCCAATTGATCAGCGTAATAGATATTAAAAATACCTTCACTGTCAAAGTCCCAGAGAACTAATTGCTTTCTCTTACTTTCTATTTTTAAGAATTTTTTAAAGATTAAACAAAACACAAACTTTTATCAATAAGCAAGATCTTGATCTAATTCATTTTAACTTCTTAAATCTCCATTTTTTAACTAAGTGTTTTTTTTTTTTAAAAAAAAAAATTATGCATTAGAAACGATATTTTAACAAAATATATGTGCGTGTTTATTTATTTCTAATAAAATAAGTTTATTACAATGTATATTTTATTTTACAAAATATGTGTGTATATATATATGTATGATTATGAGCTGGCAGAAAAATATCAGCTCAGTGTGTGGAGGTGAAAAGAAATTGAGTGAAGAAAGATTTAATTGAATTTGGAAAGATCAGGAAAATACTCTTAACATTTGAAAGTGGACAAGTAGGTTTAAAACTAAGTTGAATGTAAGACTAGCTGATTTTTTAGATTTGCTACTAAAGAATTTTGAATTTAAGAGAGTAATTTATTTAAGAAAGAAGATAACATTTGAAGTATAAAGTTAGATGCATGTGTTTATCGATTGCTACAAAAATTTTTTTTCTCCTTTGTATAAAGAAGTTTTACCCTAGTAGAAGCATAGGGAGACATGAAAAATAAGAAATATGGATTGCATTGTATCTCACAATGTATATATATAATGCTTGAAATGAAATTAGCCATGCTAGATAGAGTATACCATATATAATAAGGTTTATCATTTGAAATAGTTTAAATAAGACTAGAAAGGATGTAACAGTGTGTGTGGTTTTGTAGGTCATGGGTAAATGTGATAAAAGAGGTGAAAAAAATGGTTTATAAGTGTAGATAATTTAAAGAGAAAGGAAATGAGAAATGTAGTTGAGGAAGATAGGAAAGAGTATGTTTTAAGTAGAGGACGAGATATAGATGACAAAATAAGTAGGCAATGGAAATGGTTGCTAGCCAAAGAATAAATAAGATAGAGGAAGAGGTAAAGGATGTAGAAGGTAACTAAAATCATTAGAGGTGAAGTGTGAGCAGATTAAGGAATTAATGAATAGAAATGATATGAAGAACTAGATAAGGAAGTCCAGAAGGTGGAAGAGAATGTCATGGATGAAGTAGAGAAAGTAAATCATGAGACACTATTAATAGGCGACCAATAATCAGAGGATGTGGATTGGTGTAATTGCAAGGGAAAATAGAAACAGGTATATAAAAATATGTTTGCCTGAGCTAGAATCAGAAAATGTTACAGATAAGATAAAAAAAAAAAAAAGCAAGTAGAGATGTTTATGTTATGGTAGGGACAAATAATTTAGCAGAGCCATTGAGAGTGTAATGAATGAGTACATAGAATTGATTAGTAGTTTACATAAGATTAAAGGAAGAATAGTTGAATGATTACTAAAATTTGGCAATAGGTATATATTAGGATAGGGCATGTTTTATAAAAAAGTGATTGAAAAAATTATCTGAGAGAAATAATATTGTTTGTGTGAATGTGGAATTTTTTTGAGGGAGTGCACAGTAAAGATGAACTGCACATAGTAAAACAAAAAAATGAAGTATTAGGAAGTTTGATTTATAAAAAATATTATAGTTCTAAAAACCAAATGGGAGTAGGCTTTAAAATTGCAGAGATAAAAAAGAGGAAGAATGGATGGCATCTAAGAAATAAACAAAGGTTATCTGATTTTAGATATAAATGTAAAATAGAGAGGGAATGGGTCTATAAAATTAATGATAAGCAAGGGTATACAAATGGGTTAGAGAACAAAATGTCAAAAGAATTTATAAAAAGGTAGTTTAATGAAGAAATTGTTAAAATTGGATATGTGAATATATAAGCAGTGGTAGGAGACCAGAAAAGTGACTAGAATTAAACAAAGCAGGTAAAAATGAAGAGCTTGAGATATTATTAGTAGTGGAATGACATCTAAAAGAAGAAAACTCCTACACTGGAAGACTTGGTATGGCAGAGTATAAAATAGAAAAGAAAAATGGGGTAGCATTATAGGAGTTATGTCAAAAAATGGTGTACATGACCACTAAAAAGATAGTCAAACTGTAATGGAGCTTGTGCAGTATATATGAATGCCTAGTTAAGAATACAGACTTTCCAAAAAAGGGGAAGAAAATAATGGTTATAGGTGTGAATGGGCATATTGAAGAAATTGATGAATGAATAAATAATGGGCAGTTTTCAAAGAATTTTTGTCAGAGCATGAATTTGAGATTGAAATTTATCAAATTTTAGGGACAATACACATGGTCTAGGAATACTATATTTCATACAATAGATTATGAGTAAAGTACAGAAAATTAAAATATTTGATAATGAGAATATATAATTATGATCATATTTTCTTTATATTAGAAATGCTTAGTAACATGATGGAAAATAGTATAAAAGTAGAAAGGATAAAGAAAGATGTGATGGACAATAAATGATAAGTTAAAAGAATATAAATAAAAGTAGAAGAAACTGCAAACAATTTTAAAAAGATAAATAGAAAGAACTAGAAAAAAAAAGTAGAAAAAGTGGCAATATTCAGAAGAATAAAAGTAATAAAAAATTTAAAGGAAGCAAAAATGTTGAAAAAAAAAGCATGCGAGAATATAATTGTGCTATTAAAAACAAAGAAAGGAAAAAAGATATTGAATAGGAAAATATATATATATAAAGAAATCTAAAATAGATAAATATAAAGAGAATAAATTTAAGTAGTAAAATTGGAGAATATTAAGGAAAACAAATATAGAGAGTAAATAAATTTGGGAAGACATTGTTAACTAGGGGAGAGAGAAATAGTATTATTAAGATAAGAATATAGAATATAAAAATAGATAAATAAGATAATTCCTAAATAAGAATATAATGAATAGAAAAGATATTAGATGAAAAGAACAGAGTGATAAAAAAACATGTGCAATGGAAATAGTAGACTTCCAGAAAATGAATTGAATGAGGCAGGGAAATTAAAAAGTGGAAAGCCAAGAGGTTTAGATGGATGGGCAGCAGAGACGGTGATGAATTTAGAAAATAGGACAAAATTAAATCTATTGTGTTTTAATAAGATGGCACAGAAGAGAATTTCCAGATAGCTGGAATAATACAAGAATAAGCCATTTTAAGAAAAGGAAAAGGGTCATAGAAAGTTAAGCAATTATAGACTGATAGTTGTAATGTCAGTGTTATATAAAGTTTTTGCATATATAGTGTGGACAGGTCGCAAAGTGGGTGGAAGACAATAATATAGTGGGAGAAATGCAAGGAGGTTTTCGATTGGATAGGTGTATAGGAGATAGTTTATTTGTACTCGCACAATTTAATAGATATAAGTAGGAATGCAGGTCGACAGTTTTATATGATCTTTATAGATATAAAGAAGGCATATGATAGAATAAATAGAAATAGATTATGGGTAAGTTTAGTAAATTTGGGAATGAATGTAGCTTTAGTGGATCTTTTTAAGAGATTGTATGAAAATAATTACTATACATATCAATTAGGAAATATAGAATCAGTTAAAGTTAAAAATGGGGTGGGTCTAAGGCAAGGATGCCCTATGTCACTTATTTGGTTTTTGTTATATTTAAGAGAAATGAAGAGAGCAATAGAAAGACTAAGAAGTAGGATAGAGATACCTGTTAATAAGTGGCAAGGGAGTATAAACATTATCAGTTCTTTTATTTGCTATTTTCTTGTGCAAAGAAAGTTGGGAAGATGTGGAAGTTATGCTGAAGATATGCACAAGGGTGGGTAAAGAGATGGGAATTGAATTTAGTGAAGGAAAATCAAAAGTAATAATGATAAATGCAGGAGAAAGAGAAGAGAAAAATTTTTTATTGGGGGATATAAAGTTAAATGTGGTGAATAGGTATAACTATATGGGAATTGTCTTAAGTAAAATCAGAGAAATTTCTTGAATGAATGGAAGAAAAAAATGATAAATAAAGCCAAGAAAGCGACTGATAAAGAGAGCGAGTGTTTTCATGTAATAAACATTATATAGCTAGAATTGTAGGGGAGTGGCAGTATCAGGGTTAACTTATGATAACAATGCATTATGTGTTAGTAAAGGGGTATTGGATTATTTAGAAAAAGTACAAAAAGAAAAAGGAAGACATGCATTAGATGCAGATGTGTGGATAGCAAAGGAGGCAATTCAAGGAGAAATGGGATTGTCAAGTTTTTATTTGAGAGATGCAAAAAGAAAAATCAAAATGTTTGGTAGATTACAATTTATGGCTAATAAGAGAATGGTTATGAGTAAAGGACAAGGCAAAAAGATAGGTAAGAAAGGTAGTATGGTAAGTAGAAGATTTGGATAAAGACTTTGTCAGTATATTTATACAAAAGTTGGGCTGATTGTGTTAGGAGAATTGTTGAGTGTTATAGTGGCAAGGAATGGGATATAAAAAGGTACATTAATAAAAAATAGGTAGTTGGAGATGGAAAATTAGTATGAAGAGAAAAAGAGTTTAAATATATATAGAAGTAAACAGAATATTGGGTGTGAATTAATTTTATCATAATAGCAAGGAAGATAGTTTACTTGTATTTTTATATTGGACTATTTCTATCATCTAATATAAAATATAACTAGAACACCATCATCACAAACCTTCAGGAAAACACAAGGTAGTTTACTGTTTAAGGCTCAAACAGGATCATTAGCAACAAGGGAATATATACATAAATGGAAAAATATGAGCGATTTATTCTGCAAGTAATGTAAGGCATCTGTTAAATGAATGTAAATGCCTACAAGCAGAAAAGGTACAAGTAATGTGGGAGAATAAATATATACAAAGTGATTGTTTTTTATGCTGGGTTTCAGAAAAGATAAGGGAGATTTAAATACAAGGGCCATGGAATTGACGATTGTTATGGAAATGGGATGGAACAGGAAAAAGAATATAGGAAAATTTTAGGATGGAGAATGGAAAGGGAAGGTGGCTAACAGGTTTCTCTGGTTATAGTGGCCGAGAGATTCCTGACTCTGAGAAAGGAGAAGTCACAGTGCATCACATCAGTTGTATTGTTTTGATTTTGGAAATGAAAAAAAACATATTTTTTCTAACCTTTGTTTACACATTTATTATTATTTTTTACAAAATATTTATGAAATATTATTTCAGAAGAATTTTGATAAATGGTTGTCAGCATGTCAGACATCCACACCAGAAAGCGGGGGTTTGCAATCTTGTTTTTAAATCTAAGTTTTAAATGTTATTTGCATTGGTTCTGGGGAATAAAATTGGTTTATTCATTAATGGACTTTCAGTTTTATTCTTTTTCCTGATGAAATTAAATTGTTCTGGAATATAATGAGCTAAAGCTAGAAACAGTTAGGGAATAGGTCGCTTTTTCAACCAATTGGTCACGTAGTATTAAGCAGTTCGTCTTATCTAACTAACGATTTTAAAATGTTTATTTTTTTTAAAAAAAGCTTTTTTAAATTCAAAAAATATCTTAGAAATGTGCATAGTTAATTGTTAATAATTGGCTCAATATATGTTAAATTTGTCTTTTGGGGTTTAACCTAAAATTTTTCCTGGTTTATTGCAAGTAATGAAATATTTTTGCTTGCAAATTTTTTTTATAACGATGTTATCACTAGGTCAAGTTCACCTTTTTAGAAATGATTTGAAATTATCTTTAAAAAAATTAATTTTATGGAAATTCCCGTAACTGAAACAGGAGCTCTTGAAAGGAACATGATGATGGTGTAATTCAAGATTAACCAGGTGAAATATCCTTATTATTATTAAATAATAATAATTGTTTTAGCAAACTTTAACAAAAAGACTGCTGTCTAAAGAATTTACATATGAAAACATAAAACTTATTATATATGCAATAAGCAGATTTATAATCTTACAGTGATAAGGAGAAAACATGACTTTGCTGTGCAAGTGAAAAAGAAAATAATTGCAGCACATCATGTCATATTGTTTAAAATTAGTTTACATAGAATTCTTAAATAAATTTAAGAAAAACTAACATGAAGCAATACAGATATTTTACAGATGCAAACTGCTTTATAGGGTGGGGATTGGCCAGTGCTAGATTGATATACATGATATTTCAAATTGGGGTCTATTTGGTGCAAAAGAAATGTAATTTCATGGCTGTCTTATTGTCCATGTATTACGTGATTTTACAGTAGTTGGAAGAATAATTGTTGCACAAATGATAGTTATTATGAAATTACCTATAGATTTTCTACATTACAAGATAAATACATTAGAAAGCACATGGTGATATTTCTTAATACATTTTGGAAGGGTGAGTGAAGGCTAGTGTTTCATTGGTATATGATCCGTGCATAAACAGCCATTGCTGAAGAGCAAAATCAGCGGATGTCGTGCTTTTAAGATGTCGCGTTGCAAATGAGAATACCGCACCCGCCTTGCAAGCAAGTAGTTGGTTGCAGACGCGGCAAGTCTGCGTCCGGCCAGATGCTATGACATATGGGGACAAAACGTTTTCATGATTTATTGTTATATGGAGACTATTTACCTTAAATGCTTATCCAAATACTTTATTAATAAATATTGTATTCATTGATCTTTTAATGAAGTTCAATTTAAAAGATATTTTCAGCAACATTTGTCTTTTCTCTAAAGTAACTATTAATTAATTTCTATTTCAAAATAATGGTTATTAAAGAGTAATAATAAAACCTATTCAGCCAATGTAACGTTACAGGTTTAAGTTTTAACAAGATCTTTATCAGTTACATGTGTAAATCAATAATGGAAAGTTTTCAAACGTAATAATTTTAAAACAATTGAATATCAAAGCGAAGATGAACTTATTTAATAAAGGGTATAAGTGTATCATTCTTACCTTTAATAGATGTTGCTATTCACAAAATCAAAGTAACTTAAATTAATTAAAATACGTCTATTATTTCCAATTTATTAGAAAAGTTTACAATGCATTGAAGTTATCAACACAACAAATTTTAAAATCAATGTAAATTGCCAATTCAAATAATGATTTAATTTTCTTGAGATGTTAATATATCAACAGGTTTTAAACAATTTTTTTTAGCTATCTCA
The DNA here is from genome assembly GCA_028023455.1 of Epiperipatus broadwayi. NCBI lineage: Eukaryota > Metazoa > Onychophora > Udeonychophora > Euonychophora > Peripatidae > Epiperipatus > Epiperipatus broadwayi. The sequence goes on from JAQFVV010017684.1 coordinate 13,698, forward strand.
ATACTTTAATATTTACATGAAATTGGCTTTTTTAAAAAAAACACTTTTATTTTAAGTAATTAGAAAAATGTTCTAATGCAGAGAGAATCAATAATCGCAATCAATTTAAATCAAATGTTTATTATAATAATGAAATCAATAGGGCGGAAAACTTATTTTCATCATTTCATATAAATATATTAAAATAATTAATTTTATAGAGACCATTAAAAAATAAACATTCCATAAAATCTTTCTTTATCACTTTCAACCAACTTCAATAAACCAGTGTTAGAGCGAAAATAAATTAATAGAACTTAGATAAAACTAACGCTAAACAATACACATATGATAAATAGTGATAACTATATAAAAAATAAGAAAAAAAGAAATTTTCACATCCTAAATAATTATTATTTTGTTTGTTCAAAAAATGGAAATTAACATTAACTAAAATTCAAAATTATACTTGTTTGTACACAACCTTTGTATTCCTCACAAATTAATTTTTCAAATGATGTATAACATGTCTTTACCTGAGATAATCCATAGTTTTCACATAACTTCCAAAAGAAGTTAGATATGAATTCATTTTTACTTTACCCGTAAAATTTCAAATGTCAAAGTGCATCTATAGGGAAAAAGATTCATCTTAATAAAAGATACAAAAGAAACTAACATAGCAATTGGATTGTTTCCATCTAAAACTAGAAATATTAATATCTATATCACTGATAAAATGAGTTTCATCTCTTCATTTTTATATTTTTTTGTGTACATAAGTATATAGTTTATATTCTTTAAGGACACCCAGTGATGTATAAGTCTTTATGCACACAAGTGATACTATCTTGTTATATTTATTGTATCACATAGATATAATTTATTTTAAGTTAGTCCATTTAAGATAGCTACCATACAAAACCAGATGGACCTAAAGCATGAGTATCAAGACATAAACAAGAGTAAAATTGATTATTTAACTCAATGAAAATCTTTCTATATAAATTTGCTATTAGTTTTGTAACTCATTATTTACAAATCGTTACAAAAATATATAAACACATAATTTATAAATAATAAATTATTAAACTTTTTGACAATCATTATTTTTATAAAATAAGTGGATTTAAACTTGCAGTAATATACGGCAGATATGAATTTTATATGAGCATAAAGGTATATGCCTTATAACAATACCAACTACAAACTAAAATCACATAACATGACAAAAACTAAAAATTAAAAAAATTAAAATATACAAATTTTATATTTACACGAAGTCTTTATGATTTAAGTCTTTAATAGTCTTATTTGTTAATAACACCCTGAGAAATGTTGACTTGCAGCCCATTAACCTTGTCTTTTATCGCCAAATGATAATTAAATTTATCAAAAAACAAAAGAAATTAAAATACCTTCCTTGATTTAAACTGCCGCCAAAACCACCAACAGATTTTTTGAGGTACACATCTTTGGAATCACATGATAGAGAGCTATCAAATGCCCATATTTTGTTTGACATCAAGCTTATACCTTTTATGTCAGTAAAGAAAGAAAAACAAATATCACCAAAGCCAAGTACGTATTAACCTGTTCAAAGAGCCCAACCTGCATTCTTAATTCATTTCATTTATCTTTAAAAAGTATCTATTCTCTTTTTTCAATTGTCTATTCAAAACTTCATGCTTAGTCTTATCTACTCTTTTATAAGCAAAGTATATTTTTGAAATTATAAATCTAGATTTAAGTAAAATTAAATAAAAGGTCTCAATAAGTACCAAAGGAAAATAAAATTTGGGAAGCAATAAAAATTGTAAAAGATGATGGAATAAAATACAAGAACCCCATGTATACATATGCATTCAGGCGTAAATATAATTGTGGAAACTTTTCAACTATGTGTCTAATGTAATTTGTTTACTTTTATGTCTATAGGGGAAATAATTTCATATTTAAGTTTCAGGTTCTCCTAAAGATTAATATTTATAATGCTTTTAGAACTAATTAGCTCCTCAAGCATAATAGGTTATACTTATCAGTATACTCACATACATATAGAGAATGAAGAATATGCAGATTTCAACTAAAGCAAATTTATAGTATATGTTACATAGTCTAAATAACTCAAAATAGATTAAATATACTAATTTAAAAATAAGTTACATAATCACAAGTCAAATAAAAAAATTTATACATTTTTATAAATACAAATGGTACTGTACAAACGAGATACCCAATGTGGGCTTTGCCAGAGAGACACAAAGATTTTATTACACTTATTTTTTGTCAAAACTTTTGAAAATAGTATATGTACATAGCAATTCTAAGCCCTAATAGCAACATAAATCCATATTTCAAATGTTTTCAATGGGAATATTCTTTACGAATAGGGCATCCAAATTCTTCCTATGTACACTGTGATGTACAATCCTAAGATTCACCAAATACTTTCTGGATTAAGTTAGTCAATCAGAGTAAGGAATGAAAAAATTTTCACACACAATATTTATTAAGCCAATAAACATTACATGATCACCATTTCTTATGCTTACTTATAACTGTTATTAAAACAGGCAAAACTCTCATACAGTATTGCCACTCAGTGGGAATTTTATGCACAAGTCTTCTGGCATCCATTGATTATTCTGGCTTATACTGAGTGGCAATACTGCATGGAAAATTTTGCCTGTTTTTAAACACAATATTTATTCAGATATCTGGGTACTTAATGTGATGCCCTAGCATCAGATCTTTTGTAAGCACTACTAATTATTACTTTTTTTCTCTTCATGTTAATATGTAAAATATATGAATATATTTAATTCTAAATGTCATTAAATGTAAAATTCCTACAAGTCCTATTACTATCCTATGTATGTGGGGGGGGAATCACTGTAACCTTTAATAAATAAAATCCTTTGAAGCATAAAAAA
>JAQFVV010017685.1:0-16476 GCA_028023455.1 Epiperipatus broadwayi
TCATTGTGATGAAAAGGAGAAAATTTTTTGTACAACCTACAAAATGGTTTGATCAGATTAAAATATTATTTTAAAATTGTCATGAAAGACTTTAATGTTAATCTTAGTAAACAAGTGAAATAAAAATTCTGTGCATAAATTTGATTATAGTGATAGTAATGAGAGAGAGATCACAGACTTAAACCAATAATATCACAGCATCATTGTATGGAGAGTTTAGCCTCTATGAGATCACAGACTTGTAAACTTTTTAAATAAAAGTATATTGTGACTTCTTTCTTTGAGAAAAATCCAAAAAGAGATGGGTATAAAAACTGTTAAATATTTGTAAATCTCCTATTTTCTTTGATACAACAGAATGGAAGGATATTTCGACTAACAAAAAATACATATATCAAAAGTCAAAAGTGTAATGTTCTTAATATATTCAACACAGTAAGACACAATCAACTGAGATTTAAGATATACACTAGTGCAAAAAAAATTATTAAAATAACAGAGATAAAAATGTTTTTTTAAATATTAAAAGCTTTTATGACAGTGCACTAAAACAATAAAAAAATTGTTTCTTCAACCATAATTGGAGTTTTTAGATTTAATTTGAAATAAAAGCATGCAGGGGAAGGGTTCAGAAATTAATTAAGTCAATACCTATTTTTTATAACAAGAAAGTGACTTAATTAATTTTTGTACACCCCCATGCTTTTACTTCAAGTTAAGTCGAAAAACTCCATTTGTCATTGAATAAACAATTATTTTATTTTAAAAGTGCACAATCAATAAAAAAATTTAATACAAAATATTTTTTAATCTCTATTATTTTTAAGTTTTGGTATTGACAATAATAAATGAAATTGTAAAATTATAACTAATTTAAATTGAGGGACACTTATAGTTGATATATATATATATATATATATATATATATATATATATATATATATATATCACTACATATTTCTGCTATATGTTAAAATGTATACTTTATGTATACTCTTTATGTATTAGTATGTGTTCATAATGTCAATACATGTAAAAAAATTATAAAAGAACTTCACTTAATACATATAATTTTACTTTAAATCAATATTAAGCATACAGTACATGTAAGTCATTAGATATTTCTGTAAGTTAATATACATATTCTTCATGTTATATGAATTTCTTATTTTATACTTTTAATTAAAACAGGCAATACTCACTATACATATGCCACACACAGCAAGCTAGAGTAATCAATGATGCCAGAAGGCTTCTTGTGCACAAGACAAGAGGTGTGGTCATGTGATGTTTATACTTTTAATGTATATAGTACGTTTATTATGTGTATACTATATACATTATAATCAACTAAGTTTTCATTTGAATTAAGATTTATTTTTATTTGAAAATGCTTGTTTTTTTAAAAAATGCTAAAGAAAAATGAATTTTTTAATTTTTCATGATTGATTTAATGTATATGTGTATTTGGAAAAGATAATAAAAGAACAAATTTTATCAGCAAAATTAACTTTATTTGTTAATAAAGATATGATTAAGATCAGAGAAGTAACACGTCAACAAGAGCAGTGACAATATTTAAAGAAAAATGTAAAAATGGATAAAATTAATTAAATTTTAGCAAAACTAAGTAAGGTTTTTTGCATATTATGGTAAAAAAGCAGTAAATGACTGCAGTAGATCATATTTTTGACTGTACAGAAATTACTGCATTATGTTATGTAGGCATAGATTGATTCTAGCAATTGTATATTATTAACTAAATATATATCTTATACTGATTCTAACATGTAAATATTTTGTGTAATGAATTAAATAAATTTGTAAGAATATTTTTTATTTAAAACAAAGTCACTATTGAGTACTAATTTAAAATAATTATATTGATTAGAGCAAAAGAAGTTCTGTAACAAAACAGACTCAAGGAGAGTGCCATGGACACATGACATCAATATTCCATGTTGTGAGGGGAGTTATGAATGTAGAGGGTAACTAGAATTTTGATACTTCTCACAAAATTTATTTGAATCTTCTCAAAAGCAAAAAAAAAAAAAAATATTTTTTTACCTAAATAAATGGTTAGATAGATTAGATGATAAAATTTAGATAGGTGTGGAAAGCAGACATTCCAAATTTTTTTTTATTAAATTAGTAGCAAAAAATCCTTACCTATAATAATAAAAAAGTTTTGGAAACATTTTTGATAGAAATAATAGTTTTGGTACTTTGGTATTATTTCTGCTATGAAGTATTTATTCTGGTGATGTTTTATTCTAAGTTTGCAATATGTTTTAAATAATGTCTCCAAGGAAAGTGTGGACAAACTTAATTGATAAAATTTGTCTGAAGATCTAGTGGAGGTATTTATTTTAAACACATCACAAAAATAGAATAATATTTCACCACAAGCAATATGTCATGCAGTATGTGTAATATGAAAGTTAAAATCTAAAAATGGCATATACTCATTATAAAAAAAAAGGAAAAAGAGATTATAATACTAAATAAAACAGGTACTTGTGAGTTATACCGTTTCATTGTAAAACTTCATATTGCCAAAGCTGCATTTCTCCCCCTCCTGCATTAGTACAACAAGGCCACATTCCATGTGGAGCCAAACTTCAAATCTAAAAAAAGTGATTTCTTATTTTGGTAAGATATATTCATTATAGAAAAAAAAGACAAAATATGGTAAAAAACCCTGAAACATTTTTTTTTTTATCTCCTTCCTACTAATTATTTTCTCTTCTAGAAGTGACACTTCACAAATATAGTTCCATTGAAACAAAGAAATATTAGAACACTTTCTTATAGCTTGTTCTTCACTTCTTCCATGTCATACTCTTTCATTACTAACATGACTCATTCAAGGTTAGTAACCAATTAACAACCTCATAAAAATATACAAAGATGAATCTTTTTCCCAATATAAGAATTACTACATTGTTCTTTTTACACTCTGGTTTATAAGATACCATAAAGCTTTAATCCCAGATCTGACAACACTAAAACACTCTTCTAAAAAAAATAAATAACATTAAGACCAGAGATCAAATCCATGCACCAGTTAATATTTTTGCAGCTATATGGAAATCCTGATCTCATTGACAACAACCCCAGTGGGTTTGGCTGTTGAATATACTAATTAATATGCATTATATATATATACACCTGGGTCTCTTTTTACATGAACTTGTTTAACACGATATTGAAGTTATGCGATCGTGTAATTACTGGAAGTCGAACTCCGATATTGCGCTAATACTTTAAATAATAAATTTACGATGCACCTCTACGTTTACATTGAAAGTAAGTAGCACATTATTGAAATTCGACTTTCAACTTAGTAATTTCAATATTTTCAGTGCTTTATAATAGTAAGATTTTATGCAATAATGAAATTAAAATCATGATTTTCACATTTTATATATACACACATTAAATTTTTACAAGATTACTGTAATGTAAATTTGTTCAAACATTTTGCGTGTTAATGTTGAAACATTTATTAAATCACATTCTGTTTTGCTTTTTGGAGAATGTAATTTTATTTGTAAAAGGTGAGTAATAAAGCAGTGGGCACAATTAAAATTGAAAATTAAAGACAAAAATAAGAATTTAATTTTTAGTTGTTAGATTAATTACTAATTACATTGTCACCAGAAAAACAGAAAATGAATTAAAAAGCCAACATGAGAAGTGACGTTGACGCTAGTTGTATTTCATCTTGTGAAGAATCTGATTTTTTATCAGTTTGCAAACGAATCTGTTTACTGCAAATAGTGATAATAATTAAAATTTGTATGAAAATATAAATTACTGTAAATTATGCATAAAAAGATATTGTTTTGAATAAAATTAAATATTATAGTTAAAAAAGTTTGTCTTGTATCAATTTTTTTCAAATTTGAAATTTTTTATTAGTCATATTTTATTTTCTTAGCTTTTTTTTTTTGCATGAATTTTAAAGTAATTTTTATAAGTTGGTGCTTTTGCTTTTATGCAATTTTTGAAAAATCACAGTCTGTATCCCCCCATTTTCAAGGCACAAATAAGTTATGTCTATTTTTGCACGATTTTATTTGTGTGTGTTTTCTGAGGAACCTATCTATCGCTGTAAAATGAGACCCAGATGTGTGGTATATATATATATATATATATATATATATATATTGTACCCTTTTGTATAGGTTATGATGAATTGTTTGCATTCATTTATTAAAAAATTCTTAAAATTAAAGTTATTTTGTTAGGTATGATGTATGAGTAATGTGCTGACGATCTTTTAAAAATGTAGTTAGAGCAAATAAAAATATTTACTGTATAATATTGAGTTAGTATTTTTAAAAAACAGTTAACTAAAGATAAATCTCATTGTATTATACACTGATACCATGATAATTATTGGATAGTGGTATTATTGAATTAAAACCTTAGTTTGCTCCATATACTTACCTGTTTATTTATTATCAAAATTTCTCAGGTTGCATCGTGAAGGGACAGTATTTAAAATATGAAATAGTGAATAAGTTTGAAGTGCAAAATTGTTATTGAAGAAAATAGGATAGGTTATATTATTTTAAGTAAAGATAGAAATAAATGCAAAGAGTACAAAAATATAGTTTGTCATAAAGGAATCATAAAACTTTTTCATATTTGGAATTGATTGTTATTTATGTACAAATGAATAAATGATAATGTAAAGTGGGTTTATAAAGATGTTGTTTAATTATTAGGTTTGAAAAGATTTAAGTATGATGCATATTTTTACAAGTAAAGGGATAAAACTAAATCGTGTTTTTAATGAATATAAGTAGTCATAAGTTTTGTAAAAAGTGGGATTCTATGATAACACACCAATACATACATTGTATTTGATATTTAAAGTAATGATTAGTAAGCAGTTTAGTTTAATTGTTATGCTATTAATTAAGGTTATTCACATCATTATTTAGTGAGGAATGACTATATGGAATAATAAAATTATATTTTTTAAAAATAACTAAATAACAATAATAAGTGCATATTAAAATAATTAATTTATCTTATATTTTTTTAGAACATATTGATTTAATGAAATTTAATGGAGATGTAATAAAGATATCTGGATAATATTTTTTTTGAAAAAATAATAGATATTTTTTTTTTAAAGAATATTCTGTAGCCTATATTTTATTTTATTTAATTTATTTTTGAAAAGTACATAAATGTGAATAAACAAAGTTCATGAATATTGTAAATAATGTACATATTTTAGTGTTGAGTTTGTTAATAAAATTTATTAAGTTTGTTTTATAAACTTTGGTGTTGATTCAATTTCTCCACATCACAGTTACATAGTCACAGATAATTTGAATTAAAATATAATATTTGCACAACATAAATAAAGTTATTATTTAAGAGTTATATTTGTGATATGAATTTTTTTTAAGAAACTTCATTTATTGTATTATTATTATTAGTGGTCTTAGAATAACCATCAAAATATTTTACACAGAATATATAGTATTATTTTGGTTGCCACATATTCTCAGATTATAAGATCATACCACATATTTATTTAAGATGCCATATGGATAATGAAAGATTAACATTATATTATTATTTATTATTATACATGATTAATATTACAATGAGATTAGAGAATACATTGAAAATTATTATTATTATTAATTGCTATTAGGATTAGACAGATGTGTTGGGAAATGCTATTTAAATCCTCTTATCATGCTTAATTACGTAAATATAATTGCTTCAGAATTATTTTAAAAGAGACCTGAGATTATTTGAGTTAAGATTATTTAGATAAAGAGATGAGGATTATTTTATTGAGATAATTTTAATTAATTGGGATTAATTCATTAAGAATAATTTTACTTAGTTAATTATTGTTGAAGATGTAGGGATGCTGTAGATTTATTGTTTGAGATAATAGGAAGAGATAGTATTCTTATGCCATTGAGGTAGTATCCTATGGGATATTGGCTCAATGCATTAGTTTTGCCACTTATAAACTCACTTCATAGTCTCATGATTTTTATTTAGATATTTAAAACGGAACTATATTATTATTTATTAGTTAAAGATAGTTTAATGATTTATAGTATTAAAGAATATATTGTTATTGGATTGGATACATTTTTTAAGTGAAACATAATTATTTATTTGAGCTAGGACCAATTTATTATTATTATTACAAATTTCTTAGAAGTGAGGGTACTATATATATATATATATATATATATATATATATATATATATATATATATATATATATATATATATATATATATATATATATAATTCAATTGTATGAGCATTTATCTTATTATTTTTCTACTTGAAATCTCTTTTATTTTAATAAGTCTTGTAAATAATCTCCAATGTATATACTAAACCTAATAAAGTTGATTTAAAGCTAAATATATTTTTCAATTGAAAAAAAAAAACAGTATTACTTGCAAATGATGCAATACATTTATATTGCTTATGAAAAAAGTCACAGTGTATAGGTATGAAATTTTACAGGACACATGTTTTACAAATTGGTGACATGTAGATATTTGTGAAAAGTTGGATATGGATTAGTTGTGCCAGGATTTTATTGCCATGATATCATAAACCATAATTTTGAATAAATATTACTGGATGAAAACATAATAACCAGGTAATATGTGATAGCAGGAATAATACCAAAGTACCATAATTTATCTTTGCTTATGTATTTTTCTTTTTAAATCAAAAATGTTCAGTACTAACAGTAAATATTTCCTTCATTGTTACATTTTCCCCCTAATATTATGCAAAAAAAAAAAAAAAAAAAAAGAAAAAAAAAAATAATAATTTAAATTTTATTTAAAATAGAAAAACAAAAGTGAAATTAAAGACATTTCCACTTGTGATGTATTCTTCAATTGCAAAGTTTTAGTACATAATTCATTAAAGGCGATTTTTTTATGCCCTCGTGATTTTACTATTTTTTAAAGCTTATTTTATTAATAAGTTCTATATTACATGAAATGTTTTGTTCATTATGAAGTATATAAATAAAGCTAAATAATTTGCTTTAATGAAGTATTTTAATAAATAATATTTGGTTTAAATAAAATTAATTTGAACAAATATTTATTGTAAAGTCATTCATAAATTGTTTTATTAATTAAATTAAGATAAATACTGATAAGTGATTCCGTTAAGTTTAAGATTAATAATCATAACTATTTTTAACCATTTGCAGATTCACTGCAAGATAAAGGCATTTTAAGTTTAATTTACCAATTACTGTGATTCAAAACTCCTCTTTTCCACACTACATTAAAAACGTTCTTATTTATCCATTCATTCCACATATGATCTCTTTGCTGTCTTTTACAATCTCTGGGATTCAATTTAGACTTCAACTTTTTTTATATATAATTTTCTTTTCTAGCAATATGTCTGGAACCTAATTACATTTTAATCTTTTAAATATTTTAATAATATCAATATCTTTTTGGTTATCTCATCCACACATTCATTTTAACCTATTCTGACTACATTGACACAAATCTCTCCATATATTTGCTTGAGTGGGTCTGGGTCTCTGAATTTGGCCCTTCTGTTATATATCCAGAAGTCTCAGTTTCTTGAGTAAAAAGTAATAAAACTCATCTATTAATTTTTATTTTGTAAATACGTAAGCATATTTTATTTTAAGTTATTTCAACTGAAAGGCATTGAACCAATTCTGTGATTAAGATTAATCTAAGATAATTGTAGTTGCTAGACGCTTGCTTTAATTCATAGTTAATTATCAATCATTATTTTCTGCTTTTAAAAAATCCATTGAATATCGTTTAATCTTTTTTAACAGCTTTCAGTCCTACTTATTTTCTTCACTTTATGAACTCTTACAATATTTTCTAAAATACAGATCCATTATTTGCAAAACAATGTCATTATTTGTAAAATCTTGATGAGTTAAATAAGATTCATATATATTTTCATTTTAACTTTCCATTATAAGTCACATAATACTTGTTATAAAACCACTGTTTTAACATTTAAAGTTATGGATTCACTCTATTTTACACACACAAGTTAAACTTAATATAGTGGTATAAACAAATCACTGCTGTTGCATTTTGATAATTATTTGACTGAATATGATAACAATCCCAGTGAACATATCCTCTCATAATCCACTAACCTCAGCTATAATTTCAACTTATATTCATAAATCCTTGTCTCATTCTACTAGTATAACTTATTACTCTAATTCACTAGTGCTAAAAAACCACTTTTAAATGCTGATTATTCTTTTGGTTGATTTAAGTTCAAAGTTTTACTGTAGTTGAGTTATAATTATATTAAATATTTTGAATAGAACTGATAATAGACTTGAACCTCTAAAATTCCTAATACCCTTTTTATCATCTTTTTTAAATAATTATGTCTCTGATGCATTCTTTCAATCATCTGGTAACCTCTTTTTGGAACAATTTGATATATTATTTTGTCAATTTTTATATTTATTTTCCTGCTTCTTTTAAAGTATTACTAATAATCCTATCATTTTCTTAAACTTTTTTTTTCTAAATATATTTAATTATATGTCTTATATCTTTATTTAAGTTACTTAATTGTTTATAAAGCACAGTAATTGTAGAGAATATTTTGTTTTTTTATTTGTTCTTTACTACTAAGTAATTTTTTTATAGAATTCTTTCAACATTTAGTGATATTGATTTTCATTTTTTATTAATAGTTTTATTTTTTCTATTGCTGAAAAAACTTTTCTTCCAGTATCAAATGTTATTTTATACTACTAAAAGTTTATTTTCTTCTACAACTTTCCTTGCTAATTAACAACTTCTTAAAGTTTTCTTATATTTATTTTACAAAATTCCACTTAATCAATTTTTTTATATTTTTACTTTTCATTATACATTATCTTGTCGCAGGTAAAAATTGTTATGTAGCCCCTAACTCCTGAAGACATTACTATAAGTATAAGAAAATCTTAGGGAAATTGTTTAAAACTAAAAATAAAAAAGAATATTTAGATAATATCCCAAGATTAACTGAATGATCTAGAAACAATTTATTAAAAAAAAGCTTATATAAAAAGAACAAACTGTAAAAAAGCTATTCAGCTATTTTCTATAAATAAATCCCCCAAAATAATTTACTCGTTATAATTTTTTTTTTATTTGTAGAGTATTTTTTACTTTATTTAATTCGTGTTGTTTTTCTGTATTTTTTTAGTTTTATATTTTTCTTCATTTATGAATGTGTTTGTTTTTAATATTTTTAATCTATATTTTGTCCGGATTACTAACTGTTTGCACTATTCCATAGTCCATTTTAAAATGTTAAAAAATAGACAACCTATCACAGAGCAAACCCCCCCTTTTAGCAGCACCATATTGCCAAATAGTCAAGGAAAAGATAATAATTACCAAATTTTCCAAATGTCAGATAGTATGGAGGGGAGAGCCATTGAGTAATTGTTCTGCTTTATTTTCTAGTTAGATACCCAAATAGTGGACCAATACTGGATAGTTACCTCAGCATGGCTATATAGCTGATACCGAAGAGAAAACTCCAAACCTCTTAAAAATAATTTTATTTGGTGGGAATTTAGCAGACAGATCCTTAGGCTTATTGCACCATTAAGATCTTCTAAATAAGTTTAAAAGTACTAGTTTTTAAGATTGCATCAGGCAAAAATATTATTTAGTCCAATAGTGGCTGAGATTGTAGTAAGAATTACAACATACTTTAATAATGTATTTTCCTATTCTATTATTATTTGTATATGCATATAATAATGTTTTATATATTTGTGTTATTATCTTTAACATATAAAATTTGAAAAATCAGTAACTTCAATTTTGGTAGTCAAGTTGCCATGTTTAGTGTCTATATAAATATATTGGCCCATAAATAAAGGAGGGATTCCATTTTTATTGTTAAAAAAGGTTGTCTTGACAACAGGTTAAGATTGTTGATTGTTACTGCTATTGGGAATGTTTAATTAAGTGTTGACTGATTTTAATGATCTATATATATCTGCTGTTTAATAGTTAAGTAAAAACAATAAAATGACTCTTATTTTCAACATTGTTAATATATCTAATTTACTATAAACATTCACACCTTAAATTTTATATTAACCATTATAATAATTAGTTGACTTACCTAAATAAATTAAATTATTAATAAAAATTACACACACACTCTTCTATTTTAAAAATAGCCCATTAATTTCTATATTCCTCTTTGAGGCCTTAAAGGAACCGAGCAGGGCAAACTCCTAATGTCCACTCCATACGTTCTTGTTGTTGCAGCTGTTATTACTTATGTGATTATTCATATAGTATACGAACATGGATGGGCTGCTCACCAACATGCATTAGCCAGCATGGTGAGTTTATTGGCTTTTTACTTCGTGAGTTTAAGATCCAAGAAACACCATGGTCTTTCTTCTCAGTGCCTGATAAGGCAGAATGAATGTTTGTGTAAAATGATAAATATTTTTCCAATACATATATACAATTATGACAGACAAAAATAAAACATGGCCCTTATTCCCGAGGGAGGCTGTGAAGTCACCAACCAAGGCGGCGGTATACAGGTGGCCGAAGGCAGAGGGTGCTAAGAATTCCCTGATTGTGGACCCAGGCTGCCATTTGATGATGATTTTTATTTAGGTACTTACAATTGCAGATCACTTTCAAGTGAAGGAAGATTGCAAGAATTAGAAGAACTGTCTTATATTAAATGGGACATTATTGGACTTTGTGAAGTTAGAAGAAAAAGTGAAAAAAACATCACTTGATTTAAAAAGTGGACATATACTCTATTATAAAGGCACAAGTATTGGAAATACAAGTGGAGTAGGATTCATTATAAATAAAAGGTGGAATAACAATTTTGTGGAAATTGATGGTGTATCAGACAGAGTTGCAAGATTAGTTCTACAACTTAATAGCAGATACCAAATGCAGATAATTCAGGTTTATGCCCCAACAAGTTCTCATAGTGATGAAGTAGTAGAAGATTTTATATGGATGTACAAAGGGCTTTTGAATCAGAGTAAACAACATTTTAAAATTGTTATGGGGAGACTTTAATGCTAAGAATTGGTAGACAAATATGAAAGATTAAATTGCTGTGAGGTAATTTTGATTATGGTAATAGAAAACATGAGAGAGTGACATAGACTTGTGGAGTTTGCAGAAAAAGAAAAACTTTATATTATGAATTCATTTTTTTTGTGAAAAAATGTTAAAAGGAAAATGGACATGAAGGCATCCAAATGAAGGTCCAGCAGAATTGGATTATATTTTGACTAACAGGAAATACATATTTCAAGATTGTAATGTTCTTAATAAATTTAACACAGGAAGTGATCCATCGATTAGTAAGGTGTAAGTTACCTGTTAATGTAAAACTAGAGACAAAAATTATTAAGAAAATCAATATTTACAGTTGATATTCCTAATTCTTCAGAAACATTCTAATGAATTTAAATAAGAACTTACAAATAGGTTTCAAGTGTTAGGAGATTTGAACATGATTCAGATTTGAAGTGAACTCTGATAAGAAATATAACTGATACACTTTTAAACTGAAACAAGAGTGCTTTGGTAGAAAAAGCAGCAATTATCTAATAAAATTTCTACTGAGACTAGAGAATTTATGAAGAAAAGAAGGAATATAAAGATATACAAAAATGATGTATTAAAAAGAATTAGAATATCTCGAATTTTGTAAAAATGGTACGGAAAAGAGTGAAAACTGATATAAGAAAGTATAACTGTGAAATAGCAACGAAAGCTGTAAGAAGAAAATAAAAGTCTCAAGAATGTTAAACAACATTTTGGTATTGGTAGGAAATTTATATCTGCAATAAAAAAAAGAGATGGAATTATTACTAAAAAGAGAGATGACATCATGAAATTGGTAGAAGATTTTTATCAAGAATTATATAGTAATAAAGAACAAAAGTACCTCCTATATCTATTACATCTTCCGAATTGCCCAGAATTTTAAATGAAGAAGTGAGACATGCAATTAAATTTTGAAGAAAGGAAAGGCTTCAGGTAATGATGGAACTATAATTGATATATTAAAAGAAGCAGGTGAAGAAATAGAAACAATTTTAGCAAAGTTATATACCAAATGTCTAAATGATAAAGATGTACCGGAAGATTGGAAGAATGCTGCAATAATATTAATATTTAAGAAAAAAGGTGATGAAGAAGATATTATCGAAGAAATTACAGACCTATTAGCCTTTTATCAGTTTTATATAAAATTTTTTACCAAGATAATTACAACTCATCTACAGAGAACTTTGGAATTCCACCAACCAAGAGAACAAGCTGGATTTAAAAGTGGTTTTAGTACAATAGATCATATCCAGGTATTTATATAAGTAGTGGGACAAACGAATATGAGTTGTCATTATGTTTTAGATTTGTAGATTATGAAATAGCATTCGATTCTTTACATATTTCTTCAGTGATTAAAGCATTGGATCATCAAGGTATAGATCCAGGATATTGTCATATTTTAAAGAATATTTATAAAAATGCAACAGCAACAATTAGATTACATAATGATACTGGAAAAATCAATATTGAGAAAGGTAAGACAAGGTGACTCCATATCTCCAAAACTTTACAGCAAAGCAAAGAAGTATTTTTGGATTAAAATGGGAAACTAAAGGAATGAAATATTTAAGTCATTTGGATTTGCAGATGATGTAGTTGTTTTTGCAAATAATGCTTCAGAGCTGCAGGAAATGTTGCAGGAGTTAGCAGATGAAAGTAGAAAAGCAGGACTAAAGATAAATGTTAAAAAGACTAAAGTAATGTTTAATCGATTTGCTCAAAATATGAAAATAAAGATTGATTATGAAGAATTAGAAGAAGTTAACAGTTACAAATACCTTGGTCAGATTATTAATACAGATGGAAACATAATGGAGGAAATTAATCATAGAATTAAACTTGGTTGGAGTGCTTTTGGTAGAAATAACTTGATACTAAAAGGAAATATACCTATGTGTTTGAAAAGGAATGGTTTTTAACAAATGTGTTTTACCAGTTCTTACTTATGGATCTGAGACTTGGACACTTAATAGAAGAGCAATACAGAGACTTCAGACCACTCAAAGGAGTATGGAGAGATGTATGTTGGGAGTAACAAGAAGAGATCAAAAACACAATGTATGGGTAAGACAACAAACAGGTGTTACTGACCTTATTGAAAAAATTAAAAGATTGAAGTGGAGTTGGGCTGGACATAATGCTAGAAGAGATGATAATAGATGGACAATTGAAATTTTAAACTGGATTCCAAGAGATTGTAAAAGACCCAGAAAGAGACCACATGTGAGATGGATGGATGAAATAAGAAAATGTGCAGGGTGTTGTGGAAAAGAGAAGCTAAAGATTGGAGAAGATGGATTAAACTTGGAGAGACCTTCATCCTGCAGTGGATTGATAATGGTTAATGATGATGATGATGAATTTCAATATATAAAGGACATGCAACTTCTTTATAAATCTATTATAAATTACAATAATACACCAGCATTTCAACTACATTCTTTATGACCCAATATATTTATATAGACACTAAACATTGTAAATTGACTACCGAAATTGAAATTATTAATACAAAATGTTTAAATAAATCTTCTTAAATAGGTAATTACAAAAGGGAGTATTTATATAAATAAAATGAAACCTGCAATGAATAGGTTATTAATTGAAAAAACAAACAAACAAAAACGTTGCTTTAATTAATATGGAATTTGTAATTAAATAATTATAGGGGATTATTTTAAGAAAAGTATTTAAGAAATGAATGAAATAGAAATTTAAGACTGTTAGTGAGATGAGATTTAAGGTAAAAGTAATTTGTATTTATATTTATTGTTTTATTTTATGTATTTTTTATTTGTTCCTTGAGAAAAACTATACAAGAATATAGTCGAAACAAAGTATTATTGTAATTTGTAACAAGCCTGTACTGTAGAGAAAATTCATATTTTAAAACATAATTTCTAAAGTATTCCCATCATTCGTATATGTATGTAAATGGATTATGTTGTGTACATGAGGGATCGGAGTGACTTGTGGTCAACATGGGTAGAATGAGAAAGTTGGCACTAAAGTGGCCTTTGAGTGGTCCATCATCATATTTTCAATGAAATAGATGACTGAAGAGTTGTGAGGGTGGAGTAGTTTGAAGCTTGTCCATTAAAGTATGAAGATTGGATATCTTAATATAAGCTGAGATTTGATTTTATATATGCATGGAGATGATAATCTGGACCAACTGATGAATGCTGGTTCAGCACAAAATACACATATTGATGATTATTAATTTTTCAACATGTGTGTGATCAAGTGTATCCATGGTATGAGATAGCATGGATGGTTGAGAGTCATGTGAAAGTCTGAGTTCAAATCCCCTATATATTACATATAGAAGTGCAGGTATGAAAAACTACTGCAGAAAAAATTCATATTTCAAAATAGTTCATATAATAAATCAAGATTTATAAAACAGAAGTTGCATGTGACTTGTTTTATATATTGACTTATCTATTCAAAAAAAAATATATTGTTTTTATTACACATAATGTCTATTTTAGTTGCACTCACTATTAGCATCTTTATTGTTTGGAAAAAAAAGTTGTAATTAGCTAAAATTTTCCAATATTATTTCATATTGGTGCCGGCATTTTATTTTCTTTCTTTGAAATCTATATAATTCTAAACTAGTACAGTATAATCCAATATATTAATGTTTTTTATTATATTACTATTTAATTTCACAACATATGTGTTATATCAATAAATTCAGAAAAAACGAAGATTGCATCAAATTGTATGTTTGTATTATATTTCGAAGTTTGTGTATGTTATGTAAAGTTTGTAGTTGTCAACACTTTTTTTGAAATTTCATATATATATATATATATATTGTTTTAAGATCCACCAGATATTTAAAAGTAAAACTCTAAACATAACTCGATTTTTAAAAATATTTCGAAAACTTACAAATATATATTAATTTTGAAACTGCTATTTAATTATGTTTATTTTTTTATAATCTTTTTAAATAATAAAGAAGCCAATAATGGGCATAAATAAAATAAACACTTTGTTAAGTGAGTTTAACTTTTATTTTTAGGGAATAATTTTCAATTTAATACCAATAATACTAATGCAAAGGAAAATATTTTTCCTGAAGTTGAAAAGAATATTGGCTGGCCAGAAAACAAAAATGAAAAAAATATATAAAATCATAGCAAGAATTATTTCCAAGATCACAAAACAGATCTCTTAATAAGGAAAAATTTGAGTAGAAAAAAACAGAGTCATCATAAAGAAAGTGTGTCACATAATAATCAAGATGCAAATGCTTTGTTGAAAAGTAAACAAAGTGACAAGCAAACTCTGAAAAACCTAGGTAAAACCAAACAAACAAATGAAACAATAAAATATTAAATTTTGTGACAAAGTAAATGTTCAGTCAAGCGTTGTTAGCCGAGAGGTCATCGCAGCTGCCTTGCAAGCAAGTAGTTGGTTGCAGACGGTTGTAGGTTCGCCTCCCGGCCGATGCTATGATATATATATATAAAAGTAAATGTTCATAAAAAATATGGCAAATATTATTAAAGTGTGATTCAATTAAACAATAAACCAGAATCTAAAAAATATAAGTGAGTCAAGTTTATGGACCGATAGTATGAATGATAAATTTAGATTATGTTCTTTAAAAAATGCTTATTCTAGATCTTTATCAGCATATTATTTTTAAACCATGTCTAGCAATTTAAAAGTAATACTGTAGTTGGTTAAAGTAATCAAATTTTCGAAATTCAGTCTACTGCTATGTTGGATTTTTTTTTTTTTTTTTTAAAAGCCTCTTCATCCACATATTTTAAAAAATCGATTTAAATAAATGGAGAAAATTTAAATTGTTTATTTGAGATTATGAACTTTTTATTTGCCACATTGATTTTTATGTTGATTCGGAGGATTTATTGAAACGATGTAGTTGAAAATGCATTTTTAATAATACAATTCAAATGAATGTAGCAAAAGAAACGGAGTGTCCAAGATTATTTTATAAATTGTAGATTCTTTTATTTTCAACTAGTTTGTAACAATCTTCAATTACTCGTGAAAAAATAAGGAAATTAAGCAACGGAAAGTTTTAAAGTTTAATCGATCTATTAGGGCAAATGTAATTCAGTGCTAATAAAACGATTTAAACAAGATATATAAAACATATACTGTACATCATTTGGCACATAAATCACAGAAAAAAATTATTGCTGTTTTAAATAATGAAGTATTTAATAAAATTAGAATTGATAAAAAAATCATTTAGAAAATTTATTATTTAAGGATTACACCTTTAAAATTTTCAATTTAAAAAAAACATCAATCACTGTTAGATATG
>JAQFVV010017686.1:0-16444 GCA_028023455.1 Epiperipatus broadwayi
CTGTAACGATATATAAATATGTCGTTACATTAATTTAAAATAAAAACT
Source organism: Epiperipatus broadwayi (assembly GCA_028023455.1). Classification (NCBI taxonomy): domain Eukaryota; kingdom Metazoa; phylum Onychophora; class Udeonychophora; order Euonychophora; family Peripatidae; genus Epiperipatus; species Epiperipatus broadwayi. The sequence goes on from JAQFVV010017686.1 coordinate 49, forward strand.
TAAAAAGTTCGCAAATAAAGTAAAAACTAAACGCTAAATTAAAATGTTTGTTAAACGTATATACATTCGCACAGATGCTAAACTTTAAAAATATTTTTTTCATAAACAAAAAAAATAAGTACCTGAACGTATTTTTTTAAATAAAAAAATACAAGATGAAAATATAAAAATATTTTAATAAAAAAATACGTAAGTTAAAATAAAAACAGGTATTAATTAATTCCCACCCCAACCTGTCTATAAATGGAAATGATTGTTTGTTAATTATCTAAAAGCTGTTTCATTAAAAAATCTAGTGAAAAGATAGATAAGAAAAAAAGAGAAATTAGCTTGATAATGGAAGCATAAGCCTTGGCTCGGACTCTAACGAAAGTGATGGATTAGTGACGTCTTTGTTCAGTCAATCCGTGTGGATTAATATAAAAAGGGAAATACAGTTTTTTCGGACTTGGTTTGATGAGAACGGTAAGACGCACTTGCCGTTCTCTCTCATTTTGTTTGTTTTAAAAATATATATATATATATAAAATGGAAAGACTGTGATACAAGAATGGTAACCAGCAAATGCTACCTCCAGAACATTATCTTCCAATGGAGACGTCAGCGGGAAGTGAAAACAGAGACCTGGACTCTTCTACCGTAAGCTATATTGATATGAACTCTAAATTCAAAGATAATTAAGAACTTTTCGTTCAAGCTTATGAACTTCCATCTGACTTTTTTTTTTTTTAGTTTAAACTCAAATTAATAATGTTTAATTTTACATGTTTTCCGATTGATAAAAATCATTTCCATTTTTTTCTTTCTTATTGTATAAATTGTTTAAATTTTAAATGATGAAATTTAGGTTGGGTATAGGCGTTGCATAGGTTCGTTAGCGGTTGATTATGTTTAAGTTTTCACATTCGATTAGAATATATGTCAACGATATCACTGCAAGCATCTTACGATGAATGCTAATGGGATTTGTATATTCCCTATGCAAGTGACGTTTATCGATGACTTTGTATTTTGATCGGTTGTGTTTAATTTTGGAATGTTTTTGACCGTGGAATCTGTGCAGCTGATCTGTACTCAACATTTTAAAACAAATTTAATAAAATGCATTTGTCTTGAACGTATCTAAATGTTAAATTTAAATTCGGGCGTGAATGGCTATATAGATTTGTAAAGTTATATTAGGGGAGGGTAATCTTAGGTTATTTGTGTCGTTGTTGAATTGGGTCAATGGAATAGATATATTTGTGTAATTAGTAGATGTAGTATAAGTTTCGCTACGTGCAAAATCGCTGAATACTACCGCACCAACTCTTTGCCTATGGATGGGATTGTAAGAGTTTTCATTAAAGGATCTTGGAGATCCATTCCTATGGAGTTTTTGTTTGGTGTTCTTTTTGCCAACAGATGTAACATCCCTGTTGGTGGAGAGTCAGTATCTTCTCTAATTCTACTTACTGTTCAGATGTCCATTCCCGACAGTATAGTATTTTGTGTTGTCATTATCATGCTACATTGAATACATGAATGTATCAGATGGATTGGCGCCAGTTGATTTCTTAATTTTAGCCCTAAGGTTAAATAAAGATAGAATATTTTCTTTTCAAATGCAGATCTATGTAGTCTATTCATACTTGTCTATCTAAATAAAATATTAAACTCATTGAAACTTAGTTAAATGTAAAATTAAAGAAGTTAATATAAAAATTTAAAATGTTAAACTTATTCCTCAAATTAGAATGATTTTATATGTGCGAAGTAGAGAAATAAATATTTTTATGTGTTAATTTCTGGCGAGTGGCTTTTATTCTTTTATATTTAAGATATAAAATTTATAGATTTTTATCTCTGCGTCTCTAGTGAGCTAGTGACTTGGGCTAGCGTTCGGAATATTTAAATAAAGTGGAATCTTAACAGCTTGACGTATCTGCCTAATCTATAAATTTTTTCTAGGTTTAAATGCCTAGATGAAATCGCCCTGGTAGTTGCAGATATCGTTTTGCGGTTAGATTCGATCTTCACTTCCATTTCGATCGTTATAATTGGCCGTGACGTCTCCATTGGAAGATAATGTTCTGCAGGTAGCATTTGCAGGTTCCATTCTTGGCCTCACAGTCTTTTCATTTTAAATTTTTTTAAAACAAACAAAAAAATGAGAGCGAACTGACAGTGCGTCTTACTGTTCTCATCAAATCAAAGTCCGAAAAAAAAACTGTCTGGAACTCAATATTTCTCCTTTTATAGTCCTCCTATGGATTCCATGAACAAAAACGTCACTGTTCTGTTTTTCGTTATGGTCCGGGCCTTTATTTGCTTCCATTGGTCAAGCTAAAATCTCTTTCTTCTCTTATCTAACTTTTCATCTGACTTTTTAATTAAACAGCTTTTAGATAATTAATAAACAATCATTTCCATTTATAGATTACAGGAATTAATTAATATCTGTTTTTATTTTATTATGTTACTTTTTTTATTAAAATATTTTTATATTTCAATCTTGTATTTTTTTATTAAAAAAAAATGCGTTCAAATACTTTTTTTTATGAAAAAAATATTTTTTTAAGTTTAGCATCTGTGCTTTGAATCCATATACATTTAACAAACATTTTAATTTTTAGGCGTTTAGTTTTTTTCTTTTTAATACACTTATTTTTATATGTGAACTTAAAAAATTTTTTATTTCAATTTAATGTAGCGACATATTTATATATAATTTACATATCAGTAAACTTCCTCAAAAAAATAAAAACATTTAAAAAAAAAAAGAATTTACTTAGTGTTATTCTTTTTTTTATATACACTCTTAGATTATCTTATTAAAGCACTGCCAGTAAGAAAAAAATTGCGCATATGTAAAGAGATAAATGGTGAAATTTAGGTTGGGTATGGAGACGTTGCATAGATTCGTTAGCGGTTGATAATGTTGTGGTTTTCACATTCGATTAGGGAATATATGTCAACGATATCACTGCAAGCATCTTACGTTGAATGCTAATGGGATTTGTATATTCCCTATGCAAGTGACGTTTCTCGATGACTTTGTATTTTGATCGGTTATGTTTTAATTTGGAATGTTTTTGACAGTGGAATCTTTGCAGCTGATCTGTACTCAACATTTTTAAAACAAATTTTATAAAATGCATTTGTGCGAACGTATTTAAATGTTAAATTTAAGTCGGGGCGTGAGTGGCTATATAGTTTTGTAAAGTTATATTAAGGGAGGGTAATCTTAGGTTATTCATTTCGTAGTTGAATTGGTTCAATGGATTGGATATATTTGTGTAATTAGTAGATGTAGCATGAGGTCCGCTACGGGCAGGATTATAGATATACGCCACACACCCTCTGTTTGCCTATGGATGGGTTTGTAATTCGGCAGAAGACCGCAGTCCATTCCTATGGAGTTTTTTGTTTATTGTTCTACTTGCCAACAGATGTCACATTCCTGTTGGTAGAGAGTCAATGTCTTCTCTAATTCTACTTACTGTTCAGATGTCCATTCCCGACAGTATAGTATTTTGTGTTGTCGTATCATGCTACATTGAATACATGAATGTATCAGATGGATTGGCACCAGTTTGATTGCGAATTTTAGCCTAAGGTTAAATAGGGATAGAATATTTTCTTTTCAAATGCAGATCTATGTAGTCTATTCATACTTGACTATCTAAATAAAATATTAAACTCATTGAAACTTAGTTAAATGTAAAATTAAAAGTTAATATAAAAATCTAAAATGTTAAACTTATTCCACAAATTAAGAATGATTTTATATGTGCGTAAATAAATATTTTTATGTGTTAATTTCTGGCAGTGGCTTTTATTCTTTTATATTTAAGATATAAAATTTACTAGATTTTTATCTCTGCGTCTCCGCTGAGCTAGTGGCTTGGGCTAGCGATCGGAATATTTAAATAAAGTGGAATCTTAACTGCGCGTATCTGCCTACTCTAAAAAATTTTCTAGATTTAAATGCCTAGATGGCGCCTTGTAGAGCAGATATCGTAGTTTTGCGGATAGATGGGTCGATCTTCACTTTCCTTTCGATTGTTATAATTGGCGTCCCCAAGTGTGGCCTTACCCTCAGAGATTGACCCTGAGAAGGGGAATTGATGATGATGAAATTTTCGATCTTTAATAAACACGAGTGCCCTGAGAATTTTAAAAGTGAATCATGCAAATAACATTTGTTGTTTTTTCTGAAATAAGTACATTTTTGTACTAACGTGTAAGTTATAGCCAGATGTTTAATAAACCACTAGTACTTTTGAAAATAAATCATGCTCGTAATATTTTTCCTGAAATTAGTATAAATATATTTGTTGTATTGACGTGGAGTTACAGTTTGAATTTTTGGTCTTAAAGGTACTGCCAGTAAAAAAAAATTGCGCATATGTAAAGATAAATTCGAGGAATAAAAACTAATAAATAAAACGTAATAATAAATCTAAATCATATTTTTTTTAAAAAAAAAAAAAAAAGTCTTGTTAAATTAAAATCTAATCGTTCAAACTTGCCTAAGTAATAGTTAAAGGTAGGAGAAATGAAACTTGGAAGGGAGGGGGCAGAAATTTAGCTGGAAATAAGGAATCAACAGTCAACATTTTTTTTTTAATCATTATATTTGTGTGTAATTACGGTTTTGTCTTGTAAAAAAAAAAGTTTTGTCTTTTGAAATTTTCATATATAATCAATTTGTGTAACGTAATTACTAACACTAAGTAAAGTCTTTTTTTTTTTTTTAATGTTTTTTGTTTTTTGAGGAAGTTTACTGATATGTAACGATATATAAATATGTCGTTACATTAATTTAAAATAAAAACTTAAAAGTTCGTAAATAAAAGTAAAAAAAACTAAACACTAAAATTAAAATGTTTGTTAAAACGTATATACATTCGCACAGATGCTAAACTTTAAAAATATTTTTTTCATAAAAAAAAAAAGTATTTGAATGTATTTTTTTAATAAAAAAATGCAAAGATTGAAATATAAAAATATTTTTAATAAAAAAATAACGTAAGTTAAAATAAAAACAGGTATTATTCTAATTCCTGTAATCTATAAATGGAAATGATTGTTTGTTGAATTATCTAAGAAGCTGTTTAATTAAAAAATCTGATGAAAGATAGATAGAAAAAAAGAGAAATTAGCTTGACCAATGGAAGCACTAAGCCTTGGCTCGGACCCTAACTTGAAAGTGATGGATTAGTGACGTCTTTGTTCAGTCAATCCGTGTGGATTAATATAAAAAAGGAAATACAGTTTTTTCGGACTTGATTTGATGAGAGCGGTAAGAGGCACTTGTGCCGTTCTCTCTCATTTTTTGTTTGTTTTAAAAATATATATATATATAATGAAAAGACTGTGATACAAGAATGGAACCAGCTAATGCTACCTCCAGAACATTATCTTCCAATGGAGGCGTCGCAGGAATTAAAAGCAGAAACCTGGACTCTTCTACCGTAAGCCTATATTGATATGAACTCTAAATTCAAAGATAATTAGGAACTTTCGTTCAAGCTTATGAACTTCCATCTGACTTTTTTTTTTTAGTTTAAACTCAAATTAATAATGTTTAATTTTACATGTTTTCCGATTGATAAAAATCATTTCCATTTTTTTTTCTTTCTTATTGTATAAATTGTTTATTGTTTAAATTTTAAATGATGAAATTTAGGTTGGGTATAGGCGTTGCATAGGTTAGTTAGCGGTTGATTATGTTGAGGTTTTCACATTCGATTAGAATATATGTCAACGATATCACTGCAAGCATCTTACGATGAATGCTAATGGGATTTGTATATTCCCTATGCAAGTGACGTTTATAGATGACTTTGTATTTTGATCGGTTGTGTTTAATTTGGAATGTTTTTGACCGTGGAATCTGTGCAGCTGATCTGTACTCAACATTTTAAAACAAATTTTATAAAATGCATTTGTGCGAACGTATCTAAATGTTAAATTTAAGTCGGGCGTGAATGGCTATATAGATTTGTAAAGTTATATTAGGGGAGGGTAATCTTAGGTTATTTGTGTCGTTGTTGAATTGGGTCAATGGATTGGATATATTTGTATAATTAGTAGATGTAGTATAAGTTTCGCTACGTGCAGAATCGCTGAATACACCGCACCAACCCTTTGCCTATGGATGGGATTGTAAGTCGGCAAAAAGGATCGAAGTCCATTCCTATGGAGTTTTTTGTTTATTGTTCTACTTGCCAACAGATGTAACATCCCTGTTGGTGGAGAGTCAATGTCTTCTCTAATTCTACTTACTGTTCAGATGTCCATTTCCGACAGTATAGTATTTTGTGTTAATCGTATCATGCTACATTGAATACATGAATGTATCAGATGGATTGGCGCCAGTTGATTGCGAATTTTAGCCTAAGGTTAAATAGGGATAGAATATTTTCTTTTCAAATGCAGATCTATGTAGTCTATTCATACTTGTCTATCTAAATAAAATATTAAACTCATTGAAACTTAGTTAAATGTAAAATTAAAAGTTAATATAAGAAATTTAAAATGTTAAACTTATTCCTCAAATTAGAATGATTTTATATGTGCGTAAATAAATATTTTTATGTGTTAATTTCTGGCAGTGGCTTTTATTCTTTTATATTTAAGGATATAAAATTTATAGATTTTTATCTCTGCGTCTCCGATGAGCTAAGTGACTTGGGCTAACGATCGGAATATTTAAATAAAGTGGAATCTTAGTAGCGCGTATCTGCCTACTCTATAAATTTTTCTAGGTTTAAATGCCTAGATGGCGCCCTGGTAGTTGCAGATATCGTTTTGCGGTTAGATTCGATCTTCACTTCCATTTCGATGGTTATAATACATATAATATTAATTATTGCTATGCAAATATTGATTGCATTTGATGTTAAATTTAATTATTCACAATTTACTAGACTATATAGACCCCAGTGAATTCTTTTGGCAATCTAATTAAGCTAAATATTTGCAATCATCTCTCTCTTGCGAAGCTAAAAATAGTTGATTGGCTACAAAACACAACAATTTGGTTGAAAATTTTCACATTCACTGATAAAATAAATTTCAAATAAATTTGAAATGATTGAAATAAATTCACATTAACATAATGCCCTCAATCTCTCTGTAATCAAAATCCCAGTCATTTACGAACTTATCTATCTTATCACTATGGCTCTATTAATATATATACTGTATTCATTTTTATTTTTATTTTTTTTAATACATTTTTAATAATGATCATTAAAATGAGTTGCTATAAGTGATAATTAGAAACAGACATCTTAATAAGGATCCTAAAAAAATAAAAACTATTTTGCTGCTATAAAAAAATTTTTATTCAATTTTAAATTGTTTATTATAAATAAGTTGATCAATATTTTTAATGAAGACAACATTATGGATAATTTAAAGATTGAAAATTGATTATTCAGATGTTCAATTTTCAATTTTTAAATTATCCATAACATTGTCTTCACTAAAAATATAAGATGTTATTCAACTCCAAATAAAATCGATAATAAACAATTTAAAATTAAATTAAAATAAATTGCAGCAAAGTAAACTAATTTTTCAGTCCTTAGAGGAATTAATCTACAGCAACTCATTTTAGTAGTTATCATTAAAAATATAATACACCTGGGTCTCGTTTTACGCGATAGATAGGTTCCTCAGAAAACACTGTGACAGTCAGATGATGTATGTGGGTTTAACGCAGTTCGAATACTAGGCGAAAGTACCTCGAGGCCACCCATACGCGAGATATTAAATCAAGAATACTATGACCTCTGCCCTATTTGCTTATTCTTGAGGCTAATTACGGACCAACAACATTATCTGAGCCATACATAAATTATTTTTCAACCGGCCAAGTTAGCCTCAGCGGTAAAGACATGGACGGGAACACCCTCTGGAGCTAAATAGTTAAATGTGCATAAAAGTACTATGAAAAATGTGTTTTGCGTGCCTGGATCATTGGAAAAGTAAAATAAAAGCATTATAATAAAATTAGGAAACTCAAGCTTTTTATAGTTAAATAATATGTTTAATTAATGACTTTAAAATATTAAGAATGTTTTTAATGACCTCCGCTATTCCCCTAAATTAATGAAAAACTAATTAGACACTAAAAACAGATTAAACGATATAATATTTTTGCGGTCTAAGTCTTTTCTTCCCAATTTTAATAAAATTGTTAACTCGAATCTCCCAATAAAGTACAATAATAAAAATCTTTCGCAAAGCATTTTCTAATTGCTTTGCACTAAAAGCAGACACTTTAAAAATTATTTAAAACTTATATAGCTAAATCTGATATACGTAATAAGCTAGTGGCGGACAAAAGAGGCGTTATCGAGATCAAGTTGGCAAACAAAGGAAACTTACTCGTATGGAATTTAGAAACATAAATAAAATTGGAAAGAGATTTTAAATAACAAATTAACTTTTAAACTTAACTCATAATGGAATACAAAATATATATACATATTAGAATATGAAGAATAGGAAGAGAGGGGGAAGGAAAAAGGGTTAAATATATATATAAATGATCACGCAATATATATATCTAAGACTAGTCTATAAAAATGGTTACATAACAAATATAATTAAATACAACAATTCATAAATATAATTCAATGAAGAAAGATATGGACAAAAAAGGGTAGAGAAGTAAATAGTTCAATGTAGGAGAGATACTATTACCGTCCTGATTCATTGGTCATGTTCAATCGACGTGTGTAGACTTGATCCAGATCCATCGATAGGTATTTGCCCGGACAAGGAAAGTGGAAATAAGTAGCATGTTTTTATAGAAAAGTCCTACAGACACGGCACAGAATTCAGATGACTATTGAGTGGATACTAAGGCATTTTTGATGGTATTTAGGAACCTCGGAGATAGGCAAAGCTATTTATTTGCCTAGCCATGCATAGTAGAATCCATAAAATTCATATGACTTTTAGCTTGAGCATGTTCAAACTTCTCCATGATTTTGTGAGACTGACAGTTGTCTAACTTTTTGGAGATAAAATCTCCACAAGCAAAATCTGAAAGAGTTCTCCAAAGAGAAATCTGAATGCCAGCAAGAAAATTCTGAATAATCACCAAGTCTTTTGTTCTCACTTTTATTTATACCCTCTTTGTCAGCTACCTTCTATTGTTTGTATGATCTTAGATCTTGATACTCCCCCTCCTCATTCCTTTGTTTCAAAATGTAACACTTTCTAAAAAAAAATAACTTACTTGTTTATTCTAAATTTCTTTCTTTAAACTTTGAATTTTTATTAATTAAAAAAAGAAAGAGAAGGCCATCTTTAATTTGACTTGGATGGGCTCACTAATTAAAACATACATTCCTTTAGAAAATGTTGGTGGGCTTATCTCAAAATGAAATCATACGCCATATTTTAACAAGATTTTAACAAAAAAAAATATTATTTCTTTTAATAAAATAAGCATTTTATTTCAGCAGAATTTTGCATTAACTCATATATACGCTTGATGTATATATATGTTTGACTAATAGGTTTGATAAGTAATTTTTATTAACAGAAATTTAATCTTGAAATGGAATTTATTTAAAATGAAATAGTTAAATGCAAATACAAATTATATAAACGTAATTAATTTTAGCTTCAATGCAAAACCCTGCTGATATTGGACTATAAACTTAATTCAGGTCCATAATACTAAGTTCATAGAAGGCTTTGAAGCATGGATGGGACTTCAGATCCATTGCTTCAACAAGCCAAACGAAATCGCGCAAAAATAGACGTAACTTACATTGAAAAAAGAGGAGATGCGGTCTGTGATTTTTAAAATTCGCGTAAAAGCAAAGCACCAACGTAAAAGTACTTTAAAATTTCACGCAAAAAAAAATAAGGAAATAAAATATGACTAATAAAAAATTTCAAATTTGGGTTCTAGTAAACTATTAACTGTGCAGCCTTTGGTGGCACTGTTTCTAGTTAAAAACAGAGCGTTATAACATTACCGGGACGCATAGATTTTTTTTTGTCTAATGAGATCGTATTTTAACATCCGGCTGTAATATTTTTTTTTAATATTTAATATATTATTGTTGTTTGTTTTGGACATAATTATTTATTTTTTTTAATATTTAATATATTGTTGTTGTTTGTTTTGGACATAATTATTTTTTTGTTTTCATTTGATAAATTTAAAACTATAAAGGAGACTTTGACCTTTTTTTTGGATCTCAAAAGTACATAATTTTTGACATACACCTTTATTTGGAGGGGGGAAATTCCATTCTAAATCTACTGTTTCTTTTTTTACATACGTCTTTTATTTTTTGGTTTTGGATTTGATACATTTCAAAATAATAAGGAACAGTTTTAACTTTTTCAATAAAACACCCGGTATTTTTATTCTTTTTTAACAACAAAAATTAAACTCGGGTTCATTTTTAAAATCTACTTAACGTGCTGTTTATTGATTTAAAACAACAACAACAAAAAACCTCTTTTTGCTTCTAAACGGATCGAATAGGTATGTCAAAAGAAGAAGTTTTTTTTTTTTTTTAAAAAAAAAAAATCAATCAATGAAGAGATGTCCAACAAACTATGCCGCCCCACTGTCATTCTGGATGTTAATTACACGATTTACAGATAAAAATAATCGCAAACAATACACAAATTCTTTCCAGAAAATAAATTTATTAACCACATATGACTGAACTAAATCAACTGTAATGAATGGCAGGATGTTTTGGGCTTGAAAAATGCAACTGCCTCACTTTCTCTGTTTGGGACGTCCCACAAATATAATAACGTGCTACGTCTTAAGTTTCAATTAAGTTGAATCAGTAAGATAGCAATAAATTAAAATAACTCATTTAATATTTCTATATATATTTTAATTACTAGTTTCTATAAGACGAACATACAATTATAATAATAATATATACACACAAGATTTCACTCAGTTTATTTACATTAAACATAATATTGTTCTATTTTACCAGTCCTTATTTTATATGTTGCTACAGTAGCCATTTTACCTACTGTTTTCTTTACTACGGATTTCATTTATCCTGAAGGCTGTGTACTGATAACATCCCGGGAACTGGGGAGCGATAAATCTCTGCCACCAGTTTTATACTATATCCCTTTATCGAGCATATATTCTGGAAATCATAATTTACGGCAGCGCTCTCTATTTTTGTGTGGAGAAGAATTCACATTATGCGGTAAGTGCAAACCAACGTATATTACATATATATAGCAGTCCTTCCCCCACTCTAGTAATACATATTACTCTAGTTTACTATATAGTCCTTAAATTTAACCGGTGGTTTCCGTATTCTGGGAATTTTAGGACTATCATTTATTTTTCCCTTTGTACTCCTGGTGAGTCCAGTTCTTGCTCTGTCACTTCATCTTCAGGTCAGTTCTGGCTCATCTTTCTTTTTATATTCATCTTTAGTTGGTCCCTTCGTGATATGGTTCATTTCTGGTCATATAGCTTCGTCTTCCTTTGTTTCACGATGACGAAGGTGGTTTATGTTTTCTCAACACTTTTCCACCTTCCATCTCGATTAGACAAATCTGTTTATGCAATGACTGGTTTACTACTCCAGGGCTCCATTTGTGTTTTAAAACATCCAACACCCATACGCAATCGCCTGGCAAAAACTTAATCACTTTGGCATTATTATTTTTATTTCTAGTGTTTCCAGGTAGTAGCTTTGTCAAATGGGTCCTGAATGTCCGATACATCAATAGCTCTGCTGGAGTTTTGCCCGTTGCAGTGTTTGGAGTAAAGTGCTGAGCATACATGGCCTGTATCAAGGCTTCTGATATGTTTTTGTTCTGAAGTTTTTTTAAAGTATTTTTTAAGTGCTGTACTCCTTGTTCCGCCTATCCCATTACTTTCAGGATGGTAAGGGGGTGTAAGCAGGTCTTTAATTCCTCCCTTGTTTAGAAAATCTATAAATTTTCTTGAAGTGCAAACTCTGAACTGTTGTCTGTCACAATAGTTTCTGGATAACCATGTGTGGCAAATAGTTCATTTAACACTAGGATGGTACAGTCCACACTAGTATCCTTAACTTTCGATACTCAGTCCATCGAGAAAAAGCCATCGATCACTAATAGTATCAAGTGTCCATCCAATGGGCCAATGTGATCCAGATGAACACGCAAGGTCCATGGAGACTTAGGTGGTTCCCATGTTTCATAATGCTTTGGTGGTAATCTGGCTCACTTGTTGGCAGTTCCTGCAATTTTTACTCGGGTCTCTATTTCATTTGTTAAGTTTGGCCAACCATACATGTATGACCATGCAAGGGCTTTCCCTCTTATCCACTCCTGGATGTCCTTGATGAAGTAGGTTTAGAACTTTGTGGCCTACCTTCAATAGGTACTAACACTCTGTCATTATGTAAGATACATCCATTGCACACAGAAAGTTTATCCCTAGCTATCCATATAGCTTTGCTCATTCACTAGGGAATTTATTTGGCCTCCCTTTTCTGATCCCACTTTATTAACTGTACATAACCATCATTTTTTCTGGTCCATTCCTTTATAGTCATGCTATTTATCTCCTATGACTGTAATGTGTCAATGTAATTTATCTCTTTAGTTTTGAACACTTTTTCTGTGGTGTCTGGCAGCCTAGGACAAAGCATCTGCATGTGCAATTGTTTTCCCAGGTTTGTAGATTAGCTTATAGTCGTATTTAAGCATCAGTTTTGTTCTTGGCACCATACGTTAACTCGGGGTTCTATAGGTCCCTTTTCACCGCCAAAAATCCCTGTTGAGGGGTGATGATCTGTATAGATGGTGAAGTTGCGGCCATACACATATTGGTGAAATTTTTTTAACGCAAAAATCACTGCCAACGCTTCCTTGTCAATCTGGCTATAATTTTTTCTCTGCAGCTGTCAATACTCTTGATTTGCAAATGCTTTTGGACGCTCCCCTTCATAGCATGGGTGTGATATGACTGCTCCCACACCATACTCCAGATGCATCAGTTGTGATGTTCACTGCCCAGTCACTTCGGTAATGTACCAGTAGTGCTTCTGACATTAATAAGTCTTTTGCAGTTCTAAAGCATTCTCTTGTGCATCCAGTCCAGATATATCGCTGTTTTCTTTTTTAATAACAGGTATAGTGGTGACAGCAAGTGTGACTTTCCTTCTAAAAAACTCTCAAAGTTTAGTCCCTAAAAATGCCTGCAATTCTTTGACATTTTTGGGTTTTGTAGCATTTTTTATAGCCTTTACCTTTTAGGGGTCGGGTTTTCGACCATTTTCATTTATTATGTGTCCCAGGAACTTGATTTCTCGAGCTGACCAAATGCATTTATTCACATTAAGCTTTGCTTTTGGCCTGAGACAATCCTGAGCAAACCTGATCTACCCGTTTTCTCGTAGTTCTGCCTCAGTTGCACCAATAATTAAAAATGTCATCTAAATAAGGTATCACTCCAGATCTGAATAAGGCATGTCCATTTTAGCCTGGAAACACATCTCGAGCGCAATGGTTATTCCATATGGCAATTTATTGCATGCGTATAATCGGCCTTATGCGTGGTCAGTGTAAGTAATTCAGATGTACTTTTTGTTACTGGGATCTGGTAGAAAGCTGTCTCTTAGGTCAATTTTTGCAAAATACTTGGCCTTCTGTAATGATGCCAGTATTTCCTTTACACTGGGGACTGGGTATGCACCTTTTGTTTATATATTTGTTGACCATAACTCTATAATCTCCACATAATCTTATACTTCCATCTGGTTTTACTACGGTTACAATAGGAGTTGCCCACGATGATTCTTCAGTGGGTGTTAATACTCTTTTTGATTTCAAATCTATTATTGCTTTTTCCACCCTCTCCCTCATTGCAAATGGTACTTTTCTAGGCTTACAAACAATGGCTTTGGCTTCTGGTACCAATTCTACGTCTACTGGTCTTGTTCTAAATTCCGCTGGGCCTGATGTAAACAGTTCCGGATATTTTTTTTTTATTTCTTTTTCAATACGAACAGTTTTAGTATGGCTTTATATTTGTGTATTCCCAGTGGAGCAAACCAGTTTCTTCCCAATAATGGACTAATGTCTTTATTTACTATATACAATGTCAAAAATTTATGTCTGGAATTAAGTGTCACAGGCACAGTTAATTTTCCTCGGATATCAACTTTGTTTCCGTTTATATCTGTTATGATTGTATGAACCTTACGTAGCTTTAATTTATTTTTACTATCTCGAGTGATCTCTGTCCAATCCTTAAGTGATATCAATGACAATCCAGCTCCACTGTCTACTTCCATTGTGATTGCTTTTCCACAGACCTGCAAATCCAGAAGAATGTGATCTGTTTTACTGTCACCTTTTGATACAGTCTTAATAGTTGATTTTTTATATTCTACTCGGGGTTTGATAATGCTGAAATTTAAGTAAACAGTGTCCTGCCATCTTTATAATAACACACGGCCACTAAATGTCCTTTCTTGTTACATTGACTACATGTTTTATCCTTGTGCCTACAGCTACTTTTTGTATGACCGGATTTTCCACAGCAAGTACAATTTTGCTGTTTGGTGTGTCTGCCGAAAGACATAGAGTCAAATTTTTTCTTTCTCTCACGAAAGCGATCTTTTCCGGTGATTTTGATCTAAGTATATTCTGATGCGATGTTGATTATGGCCTCTTGCGCGACACATTTATCAATTGCTGTTTTGTAAGTTAATTCCGAATCACTCAATAAGACCTTCCTATGGGAAGTTTTCGTCCGTCGTTCCGTACAAGAACTATTCCAACAAAGCACTTTTATTTCTGGACCGTATTCACACTCCTTCGGCTAGTTTTCACAGTGCAAGATTAGTAATCCACGTATTTCTCTTGGGGTGACTGCATTCTGCTTCTCAGCTGAAGGCATGCTATCCATTTACACTGCTTCCGGTAGAAAGTATTCATTCAACTTTTGTATAAATCTTCCTTTTACAGTAAAAAAAAAAAAAAAAAGAATCTTCAGGACGCTTCGGGTCGGTAACCCTGTTTGCTAATTGGATTATGTCTTTTCCTGCTAAATATAATAAAGTGTGGAAATCTTTATATCTATCGTCCTCAATTTTATTTATGAACATGTAATATTCAGCTTTGTTCAATATAGCTATTCCACGAGTCAACACGTTTACGTCTAACTCTCAAGATTATAGCTTTTTATGGTCACATGTTGTTGTTTTTTAATAACGCTTTTATTAAGAGTGCTTCACCTTTAATCTTGGGCTTCTAATCCTGTGAGCTGCTCCACTCTGCTATGCCTTTAAGTTTCAATAAATTGAATCAGTAAGATAGCAATAAATTAAAATAACTCATTTAATATTTCTATATATATTTTAATTACTAGTTTCTACAACACGAACATACAATTATAATAATAATATACACACAAGATTTCACTCAGTTTATTTACATTAAACATAATATTGTTCTATTTTACCAGTCCTTATTTTATACGTTGCTACAGTAGCCATTTTACCTACTGTTTTCTTTACTACTTGATTTCATTTATCCTGAAGGCTGTGTACTGATAACATCCCGGGAACTGAGAGCGATAAATCTCTGCCACCAGTTTTATACTATATCCCTTATCGGGCATATATTCTGGAAATCATAATTTACGGCAGCGCTCTCTATTTTTGTGTGGAGAAGACCACGTTATGCGAAGTGCAAACCAACGTATATTACATATATATAGCATAATCTTGTAGACATTTTGTTCTTCTTTTTCAACTCTCGTCCGAGTCACTCTACAGAAACAGTATTTTTCCGCAAACAACTCCAACTGCCTGCCAGAGAGCTTGAGAAATTTTACTTTGTCTTTTTGACCCCCAAAAAGCCAAAATTAGCCAAAAAAAATTTTTGACAAATATCAATAACACGCTGAAAATTACTAGGCACGCAAAAATCTTTCAGTTGGGAAATACAGAAAATCATAAAGATCAACAAATAAACACTTGGGAAAAAAGACAATGCTCACATTCTCATCTTAAATTCTGCTTAATAATACAAATTATGTCAATATGCATAGGAATTCAACCTCGCAATGAAATCAACAGCAAACTATACGATCATAGTATTGTTAGTAGATGTAGTGTTATTGACACGCGGAAGTAATTGGCCACGTATTATAACAACTACATATGATCTACTTGTATATTAATGATCACTTGTTTATTAGCCGTAGGTTCGGCCGCAAAAGCGGTATAATTCTGTGTTTTTACACAGAAACAGCGCCAACACAGGCTGCACAGTGAATAGTTTACTAGTACCCAAATGTGAAAAAAATTGATACAAGACAAACTTTTTTTAATTATAATATTTAATTTTATTCAAAATAATATATTTTTATGCATAATTT
>JAQFVV010017687.1:0-16280 GCA_028023455.1 Epiperipatus broadwayi
TTTTTTACTGATTTTGTCATATTTAGTAAAATTAGCTAAATTATACTGAACTGCAATGTTAAAGTATTCAAATTCATCAATTTTTTAAAATTTGTAACCAGGCTTCATTTCCAAGCTTAAAACGCGCTATGAACATGCTGGTATACAGTAATATATTTTTAATGAATTTTTTCACTGATTTTGTCATATTTCGGTAGAATTAGCTAAATTATACTGAACTGCAATGTTAAAGTATTCAAATTCATCAATTTTTAGGAATTTGTAATTAGGCTGTATTTCCAAGCTTAAAACCCGCTAAGACCATGCTGGTGTACAGTAGCTATATTTTGAATGAATTTTTTCACTGGTTTTGTCATATTTCGGTAAAATTAGCTAAATTATACTGAACTGCAATGTTAAAGTATTCAAATTCATCAATTTTTAAAAATTTGTAACCTGGCTGTATTTCCAAGCTTAAAACGCGCTATGAACATGCTGGTACAGTAATATATTTTGAAAATTATATTTTTGTCACTGATTTAGGTAGAATTAGCTAAATTATACTGAACTGCAATGTTAAAGTATTCAAATTCATCAATTTTTAGGAGGTTTGTAACAATCTGTGTTTCCAAGCTAAGAACGCTGAACATGCTGGTATACAGTAATATATTTTTAATGAATTTTTTCACTGATTTTGTCATATTTCGGTAGAATTAGCTAAATTATACTGAACTGCAATGTTAAAGTATTCAAATTCATCAATTTTTAGGAATGTGTAATTTGGCTGTATTTCCAAGCTTAAAACCCGCTAAGAACATGCTGGTGTACAGTACTATATTTTGAATGAATTTTTTTACTGGTTTTGTCATATTTAGGTAGAATTAGCTAAATTATACTGAACTGCAATGTTAAAGTATTCAAATTCATCAATTTTTAAAAATTTGTAACCAGGCTGTATTTCCAAGCTTAAAACGCGCTATGAACATGCTGGTATACAGTAATATATTTTTAATGAATTTTTTCACTGATTTTGTCATATTTCGGTAGAATTAGCTAAATTATACTGAACTGCAATGTTAAAGTATTCAAATTCATCAATTTTTAAAAATTTGTAACCAGGCTTCATTTCCAAGCTTAAAACGCGCTATGAACATGCTGGTATACAGTAATATATTTTTAATGAATTTTTACTGATTTTGTCATATTTCGGTAGAATTAGCTTAATTATACTGACTGCAATGTTAAAGTATTTAAATTCATCAATTTTTATGAATTTGTAACCTGGCTGTATTTCCAAGCTTAAAACGCGCTATGAACATGCTGGTATACAGTACTATATTTTGAATGAATTTTTTTACTGGTTTTGTCATATTTAGGTAAAATTAGCTAAATTATACTGAACTGCAATGTTAAAGTATTCAAATTCATCAATTTTTAAAAATTTGTAACCAGGCTGTATTTCCAAGTTTAAAACGCGCTATGAACATGCTGGTATACAGTAATATATTTTTAATAAATTTTTTCACTGATTTTGTCATATTTACGGTAGAATTAGCTAAATTATACTGAACTGCAATGTTAAAGTATTCAAATTCATCAATTTTTAGAATAGTTGTAGTTGTGTATTTCCAAGCTTAAACACCGCTAGGAACATGCTGGTATACAGTATATATTTTGAATGAATTTTTATCTGGTTTTGTCATATTTAGGTAAAATTAGCTAAATTATACTGAACTGCAATGTTAAAGTATTTAAATTCATCAATTTTTAAAAATTTGTAACCAGGCTTCTTTTCCAAGTTTAAAACGCGCTATGAACATGCTGGTATACAGTAATATATTTTTAATGAATTTTTTCACTGATTTTGTCATATTTCGGTAGAATTAGCTAAATTATACTGAACTGCAATGTTAAAGTATTCAAATTCATCAATTTTTAAAAATTTGTAAATTGGTTGTATTTCCAAGCTTAAAACCCGCTATGAACATGCTGGTGTACAGTAATATATTCTTAATGAATTTTTTACTGATTTTGTCATATTTTTGTAGAATTAGCTAAATTATACTGAACTGCAATGTTAAAGTATTTAAATTCATCAATTTTTATGAATTTGTCACCTGGCTCTATTTCCAAGCTTAAAACAAGCTTTGAATATGCTGGTATACAGTAATATATTTTTAATGAATTTTTTACTGATTTTGTCATATTTAGGTAAAATTAGCTAAATTATACTGAACTGTAATATTTAAATTATCAATTTTTATCAATTTGTAAATTTGGCTGTATTTCCAAGTTTAAAACCGCTATGAACATGCTGGTGTACAGTACTATATTTTGAATGAATTTTTTACTGATTTTGTCATATTTAGGTAAAATTAGCTAAATTATACTGAACTGCAATGTTAAAGTATTCAAATTCATCAATTTTTAAAAATTTGTAACCAGGCTGTATTTCCAAGCTTAAAACGCGCTATGAACATGCTGGTATACAGTAATATATTTTTAATGAATTTTTTCACTGATTTTGTCATATTTCGGTAGAATTAGCTAAATTATACTGAACTGCAATGTTAAAGTATTCAAATTCATCAATTTTTAGGAATTTGTAATTTGGCTGTATTTCCAAGCTTAAAACGCGCTATGAACATGCTGGTATACAGTAATATATTTTTAATGAATTTTTTCACTGATTTTGTCATATTTCGGTAGAATTAGCTAAATTATACTGAACTGCAATGTTAAAGTATTCAAATTCATCAATTTTTAAAAATTTGTAACCAGGCTGTATTTCCAAGCTTAAAACGCGCTATGAACATGCTGGTATACAGTAATATATTTTTAATGAATTTTTTCACTGATTTTGTCATATTTCGGTAGAATTAGCTAAATTATACTGAACTGCAATGTTAAAGTATTCAAATTCATCAATTTTTAGGAATGTGTAATTTGGTTGTATTTCCAAGCTTAAAACCCGCTAAGACCATGCTGGTGTACAGTACTATATTTTGAATGAATTTTTTTACTGGTTTTGTCATATTTAGGTAAAATTAGCTAAATTATACTGAACTGCAATGTTAAAGTATTCAAATTCATCAATTTTTAAAAATTTGTAACCAGGCTGTATTTCCAAGCTTAAAACGCGCTATGAACATGCTGGTATACAGTAATATATTTTTAATGAATTTTTTACTGATTTTGTCATATTTCGGTAGAATTAGCTAAATTATACTGAACTGCAATGTTAAAGTATTCAAATTCATCAATTTTTAGGAATGTGTAATTTGGCTGTATTTCCAAGCTTAAAACCCGCTAAGAACATGCTGGTATACAGTACTATATTTTTAATGAATTTTTTACTGATTTTGTCATATTTCGGTAGAATTAGCTAAATTATACTGAACTGCAATGTTAAAGTATTCAAATTATCAATTTTTAGGAATGTGTAATTTGGCTGTATTTCCAAGCTTAAAACCCGCTATGAACATGCTGGTATACAGTAATATATTTTTAATGAATTTTTTCACTGATTTTGTCATATTTCGGTAGAATTAGCTAAATTATACTGAACTGCAATGTTAAAGTATTCAAATTCATCAATTTTTAAAAATTTGTAACCAGGCTGTATTTCCAAGCTTAAAACGCGCTATGAACATGCTGGTATACAGTAATATATTTTTAATGAATTTTTTCACTGATTTTGTCATATTTCGGTAGAATTAGCTAAATTATACTGAACTGCAATGTTAAAGTATTCAAATTCATCAATTTTTAGGAATTTGTAATTTGGCTGTATTTCCAAGCTTAAAACGCGCTATGAACATGCTGGTATATAGTAATATATTTTTAATGAATTTTTTCACTGATTTTGTCATATTTCGGTAGAATTAGCTAAATTATACTGAACTGCAATGTTAAAGTATTCAAATTCATCAATTTTTAAAAATTTGTAACCAGGCTTCATTTCCAAGCTTAAAACGCGCTATGAACATGCTGGTATACAGTAATATATTTTTAATAAATTTTTTCACTGATTTTGTCATATTTCGGTAAAATTAGCTAAATTATACTGAACTGCAATGTTAAAGTATTCAAATTCATCAATTTTTAGGAATGTGTAATTTGGCTGTATTTCCAAGCTTAAAACCCGCTAAGAACATGCTGGTGTACAGTACTATATTTTGAATGAATTTTTTTACTGGTTTTGTCATATTTAGGTAAAATTAGCTAAATTATACTGAACTGCAATGTTAAAGTATTCAAATTCATCAATTTTTAAAAATTTGTAACCAGGCTTCATTTCCAAGCTTAAAACGCGCTATGAACATGCTGGTATACAGTAATATATTTTTAATGAATTTTTTCACTGATTTTGTCATATTTCGGTAAAATTAGCTAAATTATACTGAACTGCAATGTTAAAGTATTCAAATTCATCAATTTTTAAAAATTTGTAATTTGGCTGTATTTCCAAGCTTAAAACCCGCTAAGAACATGCTGGTGTACAGTACTATATTTTGAATGAATTTTTTTTACTGATTTTGTCATATTTAGGTAAAATTAGCTAAATTATACTGAACTGCAATGTTAAAGTATTCAAATTCATCAATTTTTAAAAATTTGTAACCAGGCTGTATTTCCAAGCTTAAAACGCGCTATGAACATGCTGGTATACAGTAATATATTTTTAATAAATTTTTTCACTGATTTTGTCATATTTCGGTAAAATTAGCTAAATTATACTGAACTGCAATGTTAAAGTATTCAAATTCATCAATTTTTAGGAATGTGTAATTTGGCTGTATTTCCAAGCTTAAAACGCGCTATGAACATGCTGGTATACAGTAATATATTTTTAATAAATTTTTTCACTGATTTTGTCATATTTCGGTAAAATTAGCTAAATTATACTGAACTGCAATGTTAAAGTATTCAAATTCATCAATTTTTAGGAATGTGTAATTTGGCTGTATTTCCAAGCTTAAAACCCGCTAAGACCATGCTGGTGTACAGTACTATATTTTGAATGAATTTTTTTACTGGTTTTGTCATATTTACGTAAAATTAGCTAAATTATACTGAACTGCAATGTTAAAGTATTCAAATTCATCAATTTTTAAAAATTTGTAACCAGGCTTCATTTCCAAGCTTAAAACGCGCTATGAACATGCTGGTATACAGTAATATATTTTTAATGAATTTTTTCACTGATTTTGTCATATTTCGGTAAAATTAGCTAAATTATACTGAACTGCAATGTTAAAGTATTCAAATTCATCAATTTTTAGGAATGTGTAATTTGGCTGTATTTCCAAGCTTAAAACCCGCTAAGAACATGCTGGTATACAGTAATATATTTTTAATGAATTTTTTCACTGATTTTGTCATATTTAGATAAAATTAGCTAAATTATACTGAACTGCAATGTTAAAGTATTCAAATTCATCAATTTTTAGGAATGTGTAATTTGGCTGTATTTCCAAGCTTAAAACGCGCTATGAACATGCTGGTATATAGTAATATATTTTTAATGAATTTTTTCACTGATTTTGTCATATTTCGGTAGAATTAGCTAAATTATACTGAACTGCAATGTTAAAGTATTCAAATTCATCAATTTTTAAAAATTTGTAATCAGGCTGTATTTCCAAGCTTAAAACGCGCTATGAACATGCTGGTATACAGTAATATATTTTTAATAAATTTTTTCACTGATTTTGTCATATTTCGGTAAAATTAGCTAAATTATACTGAACTGCAATGTTAAAGTATTCAAATTCATCAATTTTTAGGAATGTGTAATTTGGCTGTATTTCAAAGCTTAAAACCCGCTAAGACCATGCTGGTGTACAGTACTATATTTTGAATGAATTTTTTTACTGGTTTTGTCATATTTAGGTAAAATTAGCTAAATTATACTGAACTGCAATGTTAAAGTATTCAAATTCATCAATTTTTAGGAATGTGTAATTTGGCTGTATTTCCAAGCTTAAAACGCGCTATGAACATGCTGGTATACAGTAATATATTTTTAATGAATTTTTTACTGATTTTGTCATATTTCGGTAGAATTAGCTAAATTATACTGAACTGCAATGTTAAAGTATTCAAATTCATCAATTTTTAAATGTGTAATTTGGCTGTATTTCCAAGTTTTAAATCGCTAAGAACAGCTGGTGTACAAGTAATATATTTTGATGAATTTTTATACTGATTTTGTCATATTTCGGTAAAATTAGCTAAATAATACTGAACTATGTTAAAATTAAGTTAAAAATTTTAAAAATATATTACTGTATATCCAGCATGTTCATAGCGCGTTTTAAGCTTGGAAATGAAACCTGGTTACAAATTTTTAAAAATTGATGAATTTGAATACTTTAACATTGCAGTTCAGTATAATTTAGCTAATTTTACCTAAATATGACAAAACCAGTAAAAAAATTCATTCAAAATATAGTACTGTACACCAGCATGGTCTTAGCGGGTTTTAAGCTTGGAAATACAGCCAAATTACACATTCCTAAAAATTGATGAATTTGAATACTTTAACATTGCAGTTCAGTATAATTTAGCTAATTTTACCGAAATATGACAAAATCAGTGAAAAAATTTATTAAAAATATATTACTGTTTACCACCATGTTCATAGCGCGTTTTAAGCTTGGAAATACAGCCTGGTTACAAATTTTTAAAAATTGATGAATTTGAATACTTTAACATTGCAGTTCAGTATAATTTAGCTAATTTTACCTAAATATGACAAAACCAGTTAAAAAATTCATTCAAAATATAGTACTGTACACCAGCATGTTCTTAGCGGGTTTTAAGCTTGGAAATACAGCCTGGTTACAAATTTTTAAAAATTGATGAATTTGAATACTTTAACATTGCAGTTCAGTATAATTTAGCTAATTCTACCGAAATATGACAAAATCAGTGAAAAAATTCATTAAAAATATATTACTGTATACCAGCATGTTCATAGCGCGTTTTAAGCTTGGAAATGAAGCCTGGTTACAAATTTTTAAAAATTGATGAATTTGAATACTTTAACATTGCAGTTCAGTATAATTTAGCTAATTTTACCGAAATATGACAAAATCAGTGAAAAAATTTATTAAAAATATATTACTGTATACCAGCATGTTCATAGCGCGTTTTAAGCTTGGAAATACAGCCTGGTTACAAATTTTTAAAAATTGATGAATTTGAATACTTTAACATTGCAGTTCAGTATAATTTAGCTAATTTTACCTAAATATGACAAAACCAGTAAAAAAATTCATTCAAAATATAGTACTGTACACCAGCATGTTCTTAGCGGGTTTTAAGCTTGGAAATACAGCCAAATTACACATTCCTAAAAATTGATGAATTTGAATACTTTAACATTGCAGTTCAGTATAATTTAGCTAATTTTACCGAAATATGACAAAATCAGTGAAAAAATTCATTAAAAATATATTACTGTATACCAGCATGTTCATAGCGCGTTTTAAGCTTGGAAATACAGCCAGGTGACAAATTCATAAAAATTGATGAATTTAAATACTTTAACATTGCAGTTCAGTATAATTTAGCTAATTCTACCGAAATATGACAAAATCAGTGAAAAAATTTATTAAAAATATATTACTGTTTACCACCATGTTCATAGCGCGTTTTAAGCTTGGAAATACAGCCTGGTTACAAATTTTTAAAAATTGATGAATTTGAATACTTTAACATTGCAGTTCAGTATAATTTAGCTAATTTGACCTAAATATGACAAAACCAGTAAAAAATTTCATTCAAAATATAGTACTGTACACCAGCATGTTCTTAGCGGGTTTTAAGCTTGGAAATACAGCCAAATTACACATTCCTAAAAATTGATGAATTTGAATACTTTAACATTGCAGTTCAGTATAATTTAGCTAATTTTACCTAAATATGACAAAACCAGTAAAAAAATTCATTCAAAATATAGTACTGTACACCAGCATGTTCTTAGCGGGTTTTAAGCTTGGAAATACAGCCAAATTACACATTCCTAAAAATTGATGAATTTGAATACTTTAACATTGCAGTTCAGTATAATTTAGCTAATTCTATCGAAATATGACCAAATCAGTGAAAAAATTCATTAAAAATATATTACTGTATACCAGCATGTTCATAGCGCGTTTTAAGCTTGGAAATACAGCCAGGTGACAAATTCATAAAAATTGATGAATTTAAATACTTTAACATTGCAGTTCAGTATAATTTAGCTAATTCTACCGAAATATGACAAAATCAGTGAAAAAATTTATTAAAAATATATTACTGTTTACCACCATGTTCATAGCGCGTTTTAAGCTTGGAAATACAGCCTGGTTACAAATTTTTAAAAATTGATGAATTTGAATACTTTAACATTGCAGTTCAGTATAATTTAGCTAATTTTACCTAAATATGACAAAACCAGTAAAAAAATTCATTCAAAATATAGTACTGTACACCAGCATGGTCTTAGCGGGTTTTAAGCTTGGAAATACAGCCAAATTACACATTCCTAAAAATTGATGAATTTGAATACTTTAACATTGCAGTTCAGTATAATTTAGCTAATTTTACCGAAATATGACAAAATCAGTGAAAAAATTTATTAAAAATATATTACTGTTTACCACCATGTTCATAGCGCGTTTTAAGCTTGGAAATACAGCCTGGTTACAAATTTTTAAAAATTGATGAATTTGAATACTTTAACATTGCAGTTCAGTATAATTTAGCTAATTTTACCTAAATATGACAAAACCAGTAAAAAAATTCATTCAAAATATAGTACTGTACACCAGCATGGTCTTAGCGGGTTTTAAGCTTGGAAATACAGCCAAATTACACATTCCTAAAAATTGATGAATTTGAATACTTTAACATTGCAGTTCAGTATAATTTAGCTAATTTTACCGAAATATGACAAAATCAGTGAAAAAATTTATTAAAAATATATTACTGTTTACCACCATGTTCATAGCGCGTTTTAAGCTTGGAAATACAGCCTGGTTACAAATTTTTAAAAATTGATGAATTTGAATACTTTAACATTGCAGTTCAGTATAATTTAGCTAATTTTACCTAAATATGACAAAACCAGTAAAAAAATTCATTCAAAATATAGTACTGTACACCAGCATGTTCTTAGCGGGTTTTAAGCTTGGAAATACAGCCAAATTACACATTCCTAAAAATTGATGAATTTGAATACTTTAACATTGCAGTTCAGTATAATTTAGCTAATTTTACCTAAATATGACAAAACCAGTAAAAAAATTCATTCAAAATATAGTACTGTACACCAGCATGGTCTTAGCGGGTTTTAAGCTTGGAAATACAGCCAAATTACACATTCCTAAAAATTGATGAATTTGAATACTTTAACATTGCAGTTCAGTATAATTTAGCTAATTTTACCGAAATATGACAAAATCAGTGAAAAAATTTATTAAAAATATATTACTGTTTACCACCATGTTCATAGCGCGTTTTAAGCTTGGAAATACAGCCTGGTTACAAATTTTTAAAAATTGATGAATTTGAATACTTTAACATTGCAGTTCAGTATAATTTAGATAATTTGACCTAAATATGACAAAACCAGTAAAAAATTTCATTCAAAATATAGTACTGTACACCAGCATGTTCTTAGCGGGTTTTAAGCTTGGAAATACAGCCAAATTACACATTCCTAAAAATTGATGAATTTGAATACTTTAACATTGCAGTTCAGTATAATTTAGCTAATTTTACCTAAATATGACAAAACCAGTAAAAAAATTCATTCAAAATATAGTACTGTACACCAGCATGTTCTTAGCGGGTTTTAAGCTTGGAAATCCAGCCAAATTACACATTCCTAAAAATTGATGAATTTGAATACTTTAACATTGGAGTTCAGTATAATTTAGCTATTTATATCGAAATATGACCAAATCAGTGAAAAAATTCATTAAAAATATATTACTGTATACCAGCATGTTCATAGCGCGTTTTAAGCTTGGAAATACAGCCAGGTGACAAATTCATAAAAATTGATGAATTTAAATACTTTAACATTGCAGTTCAGTATAATTTAGCTAATTTTACCGAAATATGACAAAATCAGTGAAAAAATTTATTAAAAATATATTACTGTTTACCACCATGTTCATAGCGCGTTTTAAGCTTGGAAATACAGCCTGCTTACAAATTTTTAAAAATTGATGAATTTGAATACTTTAACATTGCAGTTCAGTATAATTTAGATAATTTGACCTAAATATGACAAAACCAGTAAAAAAATTCATTCAAAATATAGTACTGTACACCAGCATGTTCTTAGCGGGTTTTAAGCTTGCAAATACAGCCAAATTACACATTCCTAAAAATTGATGAATTTCAATACTTTAACATTGCAGTTCAGTATAATTTAGCTAATTATAACGAAATATGACCAAATCAGTGAAAAAATTCATTAAAAATATATTACTGAATACCAGCATGTTCATAGTGCGTTTTAAGCTTGGAACTACAGCCAGGTGACAAATTCATAAAAATTGATGAATTTAAATACTTTAACATTGCAGTTCAGTACAATTAAGCTAATTCTACCGAAATATGACAAAATCAGTGAAAAAATTTATTAAAAATATATTACTGTTTACCACCATGTTCATAGCGCGTTTTAAGCTTGGAAATACAGCCTGGTTACAAATTTTTAAAAATTGATGAATTTGAATACTTTAACATTGCAGTTCAGTAGAATTTAGCTAATTTTACCTAAATATGACAAAACCAGTAAAAAAATTCATTCAAAATATAGTACTGTACACCAGCATGGTCTTAGCGGGTTTTAAGCTTGGAAATACAGCCAAATTACACATTCCTAAAAATTGATGAATTTGAATACTTTAACATTGCAGTTCAGTATAATTTAGCTAATTTTACCGAAATATGACAAAATCAGTGAAAAAATTTATTAAAAATATATTACTGTTTACCACCATGTTCATAGCGCGTTTTAAGCTTGGAAATACAGCCTGGTTACAAATTTTTAAAAATTGATGAATTTGAATACTTTAACATTGCAGTTCAGTATAATTTAGCTAATTTTACCTAAATATGACAAAACCAGTAAAAATATTCATTCAAAATATAGTACTGTACACCAGCATGGTCTTAGCGGGTTTTAAGCTTGGAAATACAGCCAAATTACACATTCCTAAAAATTGATGAATTTGAATACTTTAACATTGCAGTTCAGTATAATTTAGCTAATTTTACCGAAATATGACAAAATCAGTGAAAAAATTTATTAAAAATATATTACTGTTTACCACCATGTTCATAGCGCGTTTTAAGCTTGGAAATACAGCCTTGTTACAAATTTTTAAAAATTGATGAATTTGAATACTTTAACATTGCAGTTCAGTATAATTTAGCTAATTTTACCTAAATATGACAAAACCAGTAAAAAAATTCATTCAAAATATAGTACTGTACACCAGCATGGTCTTAGCGGGTTTTAAGCTTGGAAATACAGCCAAATTACACATTCCTAAAAATTGATGAATTTGAATACTTTAACATTGCAGTTCAGTATAATTTAGCTAATTTTACCGAAATATGACAAAATCAGTGAAAAAATTCATTAAAAATATATTACTGTATACCAGCATGTTCATAGCGCGTTTTAAGCTTGGAAATACAGCCTGGTTACAAATTTTTAAAAATTGATGAATTTGAATACTTTAACATTGCAGTTCAGTATAATTTAGCTAATTTTACCTAAATATGACAAAACCAGTAAAAAAATTCATTCAAAATATAGTACTGTACACCAGCATGTTCTTAGCGGGTTTTAAGCTTGGAAATACAGCCAAATTACACATTCCTAAAAATTGATGAATTTGAATACTTTAACATTGCAGTTCAGTATAATTTAGCTAATTCTACCGAAATATGACAAAATCAGTGAAAAAATTCATTAAAAATATATTACTGTATACCAGCATGTTCATAGCGGGTTTTAAGCTTGGAAATACAGCCTGGTTACAAATTTTTAAAAATTGATGAATTTGAATACTTTAACATTGCAGTTCAGTATAATTTAGCTAATTTTACCTAAATATGACAAAACCAGTAAAAAAATTCATTCAAAATATAGTACTGTACACCAGCATGTTCTTAGCGGGTTTTAAGCTTGGAAATACAGCCAAATTACACATTCCTAAAAATTGATGAATTTGAATACTTTAACATTGCAGTTCAGTATAATTTAGCTAATTCTACCGAAATATGACAAAATCAGTGAAAAAATTCATTAAAAATATATTACTGTATACCAGCATGTTCATAGCGCGTTTTAAGCTTGGAAATACAGCCTGGTTACAAATTTTTAAAAATTGATGAATTTGAATACTTTAACATTGCAGTTCAGTATAATTTAGCTAATTTTACCTAAATATGACAAAACCAGTAAAAAAATTCATTCAAAATATAGTACTGTACACCAGCATGTTCTTAGCGGGTTTTAAGCTTGGAAATACAGCCAAATTACACATTCCTAAAAATTGATGAATTTGAATACTTTAACATTGCAGTTCAGTATAATTTAGCTAATTTTACCTAAATATGACAAAACCAGTAAAAAAATTCATTCAAAATATAGTACTGTACACCAGCATGTTCTTAGCGGGTTTTAAGCTTGGAAATACAGCCA
The DNA here is from genome assembly GCA_028023455.1 of Epiperipatus broadwayi. Lineage (NCBI taxonomy): Eukaryota > Metazoa > Onychophora > Udeonychophora > Euonychophora > Peripatidae > Epiperipatus > Epiperipatus broadwayi. The sequence goes on from JAQFVV010017687.1 coordinate 12,704, forward strand.
AATTACACATTCCTAAAAATTGATGAATTTGAATACTTTAACATTGCAGTTCAGTATAATTTAGCTAATTTTACCTAAATATGACAAAACCAGTAAAAAAATTCATTCAAAATATAGTACTGTACACCAGCATGTTCATAGCTTGTTTTAAGCTTGGAAATACAGCCAGGTGACAAATTCATAAAAATTGATGAATTTAAATACTTTAACATTGCAGTTCAGTATAATTTAGCTAATTCTACCGAAATATGACAAAATCAGTGAAAAAATTCATTAAAAATATATTACTGTATACCAGCATGTTCATAGCGCGTTTTAAGCTTGGAAATACAGCCTGGTTACAAATTTTTAAAAATTGATGAATTTGAATACTTTAACATTGCAGTTCAGTATAATTTAGCTAATTTTACCTAAATATGACAAAACCAGTAAAAAAATTCATTCAAAATATAGTACTGTACACCAGCATGGTCTTAGCGGGTTTTAAGCTTGGAAATACAGCCAAATTACACATTCCTAAAAATTGATGAATTTGAATACTTTAACATTGCAGTTCAGTATAATTTAGCTAATTTTACCTAAATATGACAAAACCAGTAAAAAAATTCATTCAAAATATAGTACTGTACACCAGCATGTTCTTAGCGGGTTTTAAGCTTGGAAATACAGCCAAATTACACATTCCTAAAAATTGATGAATTTGAATACTTTAACATTGCAGTTCAGTATAATTTAGCTAATTCTATCGAAATATGACCAAATCAGTGAAAAAATTCATTAAAAATATATTACTGTATACCAGCATGTTCATAGCGCGTTTTAAGCTTGGAAATGAAGCCTGGTTACAAATTTTTAAAAATTGATGAATTTGAATACTTTAACATTGCAGTTCAGTATAATTTAGCTAATTCTACCGAAATATGACAAAATCAGTGAAAAAATTCATTAAAAATATATTACTGTATACCAGCATGTTCATAGCGCGTTTTAAGCTTGGAAATGAAGCCTGGTTACAAATTTTTAAAAATTGATGAATTTGAATACTTTAACATTGCAGTTCAGTATAATTTAGCTAATTTTACCTAAATATGACAAAACCAGTAAAAAAATTCATTCAAAATATAGTACTGTACACCAGCATGGTCTTAGCGGGTTTTAAGCTTGGAAATACAGCCAAATTACACATTCCTAAAAATTGATGAATTTGAATACTTTAACATTGCAGTTCAGTATAATTTAGCTAATTTTACCTAAATATGACAAAACCAGTAAAAAAATTCATTCAAAATATAGTACTGTACACCAGCATGTTCTTAGCGGGTTTTAAGCTTGGAAATACAGCCAAATTACACATTCCTAAAAATTGATGAATTTGAATACTTTAACATTGCAGTTCAGTATAATTTAGCTAATTCTACCGAAATATGACAAAATCAGTGAAAAAATTCATTAAAAATATATTACTGTATACCAGCATGTTCATAGCGCGTTTTAAGCTTGGAAATGAAGCCTGGTTACAAATTTTTAAAAATTGATGAATTTGAATACTTTAACATTGCAGTTCAGTATAATTTAGCTAATTTTACCTAAATATGACAAAACCAGTAAAAAAATTCATTCAAAATATAGTACTGTACACCAGCATGGTCTTAGCGGGTTTTAAGCTTGGAAATACAGCCAAATTACACATTCCTAAAAATTGATGAATTTGAATACTTTAACATTGCAGTTCAGTATAATTTAGCTAATTCTACCGAAATATGACAAAATCAGTGAAAAAATTCATTAAAAATATATTACTGTATACCAGCATGTTCATAGCGCGTTTTAAGCTTGGAAATACAGCCAGGTGACAAATTCATAAAAATTGATGAATTTGAATACTTTAACATTGCAGTTCAGTATAATTTAGCTAATTCTACCGAAATATGACAAAATCAGTGAAAAAATTCATTAAAAATATATTACTGTATACCAGCATGTTCATAGCGCGTTTTAAGCTTGGAAATACAGCCTGGTTACAAATTTTTAAAAATTGATGAATTTGAATACTTTAACATTGCAGTTCAGTATAATTTAGCTAATTCTACCGAAATATGACAAAACCAGTGAAAAAATTCATTAAAAATATATTACTGTACACCAGCATGTTCTTAGCGCGTTTTAAGCTTGGAAATACAGCCTGGTTACAAATTTTTAAAAATTGATGAATTTGAATACTTTAACATTGCAGTTCAGTATAATTTAGCTAATTTTACCTAAATATGACAAAACCAGTAAAAAAATTCATTCAAAATATAGTACTGTACACCAGCATGTTCTTAGCGGGTTTTAAGCTTGGAAATACAGCCAAATTACACATTCCTAAAAATTGATGAATTTGAATACTTTAACATTGCAGTTCAGTATAATTTAGCTAATTTTACCTAAATATGACAAAACCAGTAAAAAAATTCATTCAAAATATAGTACTGTACACCAGCATGTTCTTAGCGGGTTTTAAGCTTGGAAATACAGCCAAATTACACATTCCTAAAAATTGATGAATTTGAATACTTTAACATTGCAGTTCAGTATAATTTAGCTAATTCTACCGAAATATGACAAAATCAGTGAAAAAATTCATTAAAAATATATTACTGTATACCAGCATGTTCATAGCGCGTTTTAAGCTTGGAAATACAGCCAGGTTACAAATTTTTAAAAATTGATGAATTTGAATACTTTAACATTGCAGTTCAGTATAATTTAGCTAATTCTACCGAAATATGACAAAATCAGTGAAAAAATTCATTAAAAATATATTACTGTATACCAGCATGTTCATAGCGCGTTTTAAGCTTGGAAATGAAGCCTGGTTACAAATTTTTAAAAATTGATGAATTTGAATACTTTAACATTGCAGTTCAGTATAATTTAGCTAATTTTACCTAAATATGACAAAACCAGTAAAAAAATTCATTCAAAATATAGTACTGTACACCAGCATGGTCTTAGCGGGTTTTAAGCTTGGAAATACAGCCAAATTACACATTCCTAAAAATTGATGAATTTGAATACTTTAACATTGCAGTTCAGTATAATTTAGCTAATTTTACCTAAATATGACAAAACCAGTAAAAAAATTCATTCAAAATATAGTACTGTACACCAGCATGTTCTTAGCGGGTTTTAAGCTTGGAAATACAGCCAAATTACACATTCCTAAAAATTGATGAATTTGAATACTTTAACATTGCAGTTCAGTATAATTTAGCTAATTCTATCGAAATATGACCAAATCAGTGAAAAAATTCATTAAAAATATATTACTGTATACCAGCATGTTCATAGCGCGTTTTAAGCTTGGAAATAAAGCCAGGTGACAAATTCATAAAAATTGATGAATTTGAATACTTTAACATTGCAGTTCAGTATAATTTAGCTAATTCTACCGAAATATGACAAAATCAGTGAAAAAATTCATTAAAAATATATTACTGTATACCAGCATGTTCATAGCGCGTTTTAAGCTTGGAAATAAAGCCTGGTTACAAATTTTTAAAAATTGATGAATTTGAATACTTTAACATTGCAT
>JAQFVV010017688.1:0-16217 GCA_028023455.1 Epiperipatus broadwayi
TATTAACTTTTAAAATAAATAAACTAAATAAATTATATGTGTAGGTAGGTAAGTAAAATATTATTTATTATTAGGATAACATCAAACCACCAATAGAACAAACTCTTCTGTTATTTTAAAATACAAGTAATTCTTGTTCTAAAATTCTTAAAAATAAAATAAGGCAATCGAAGACAGAATTAAAAGCACGAAAATGTATTTTTTCTCATTCCATAGTAATATATAATAATGAAGTTTAATTATTTCAATACTAAATTTGGCATGTAGAACATTAAAAGGAAAGGTGCATCTTGGGAATTATAAACCTTTTTCACATTTCTTTTGTTATATTTTTATAGTTTACACCTGTCCACAACATGTTAAAAGTGAATAGAAATCAGTCTTTATCTTGGGTGAGTGGTGTAGTGAAAATCACATTGAAGAAATATTATTTATTAAATGGATAATCTCTGTCTAATTAATACCTAATGAAAAATATTGATATACTTCCATTAAGTGGTTTGTATCAAAGGTGGGAGGGCAGTAAGTTTGACATTATCTGGACTCAAACTCTAGTAATTGGCTATCTGTTTACGTACTGAACAATGATAAAGGTATTATGTAAGTGATTGTATCTAGGTCAACTGATGAGTATTCTGGTTCAGCTACAATATGTGCATCTTGGGAATCATAGATCTTTTTCATGACTTTAGTCATGTATTTGTACTTTATAGTTCCTTCCATAAAGTATTAAAAGTGGATAGAATTCAGCTCCTACTTTGTGTGAGAATGGTCTAGTGAAAATTACACTACAGAAATATTATTAATTAAATGCAATTGTATTTGCAAAATTAAATAAATGTTAACAATTTTTTTTTTTAGTAAACAGAAACAGAAATAATGATTTTTAAAATCAATAGTAACTATAAAATAATATTATGAATCATTTCAAAATTGCATATATATATATATGTTGATACGAAGATTTTCACGGGTTGCATATATAAAAGACATATTTTGCGGGTTCATCCGTGTTAAGAAATTTAAATATTGAGATACCGATGTTTCGACTTGATCACACAAGTCATCCATTGGGTGATAAAAGGTCAAAACTTCGGTATATCAATATTTAAATTTTTTTAACACGGATGAACCCGCAAAATATGTCTTTTATATATATGTAACAATAAAAACAATTAATATAATGGTAATTAACTATTATATATAATCTTTCAATCCGCAGAAGTACTCTTAAGTTAATCTGGCAGGGTAAAGAAATTAACCAAAAGTACTTCTATAGATTGAAAGACTGTATATAATAGTTAATTATCGTTATATTTATTATTTTTAACGTTATTACAAGTTTTTAAATTAACGAACATTTTATTTGTATTATATATATATATTACATATAATAACCACATTCCACTCTTTTGACACTTTGAAGCAAAATATTTTGCTTCAAAGTGTCAAAAGAATGGAATGTGGTTATTATATGTTATATATTAGAAAAGCAAAAATAAAGAAGGAAAGAGGAAGAGAAGTTATTGAAGATTATATATATATTCATACATTTTAAAATATTTTTTTCTTTAGAGTTTATTATTGGAATTTATCTTAACTTCTAATTTTGATTTTATATTTTCTGCTTTAACATATTTCACAAATATAGAGATGTGACACACATATATGTTCATTTCCAGGAATCTAGAACAAATAAAATATTAAAGATTAGTTTTATTAAATATTTCGAATGTCTAACTAAGTAAAGGTTTATGCGGTATGTTAATTTTGTTAACTACAGCTGAGCTCACTTCAAATGAAGATTCATTTTATTTAAAATTTCTGTACATATTTACATTACCTTAATTATAATAATAACAGTAGGTTACTCCGCTGCACATGCGCTTTACAGATCGAATGCTAATTATAATAAATACTCTCCTTTCCAAACACAAGATAAAGTCTTTTTAAAAGATCCACTCTATCTTTTTCACCCAAACTATATGTATGGGCCAATCTGAAGCATTTGGAACTGAGAGCATGAAGATTTAATTAATCACTTTAAATTACTTATAATATTTTTGTCAATGACGCTTTATGAAATTTTTACAATTTACAATACGTCATTATCAAATGAAAACTTAAAGATATGTAAATATTTAATTTATATAGTACGATGTTTTTATAAATTATAATGCTAACTGAAGCTTACTCCGCTGCACATGCGCTTTACAGATCGTATGCTAATTATACCATTAAGCATCACATGATCACCATTCCCCATAGTTTTATAGTTAAGTAGAGATAAAAGGTGGTTGTTGGAGGGTTGCATTAGATCCTAAGATCTGTGTGCAGCTCTTAGATCCAAAAAGCTCCACTGATGGGGCACAAAGGCCATAAAACGACTTACAGGTGATATTACAGAGTAGTATTTTCTAGATAAGGATTTTATAGTATATCTTCTAAAATCCATTGATTACTCTAATAAAGTATGGGATTAGATGTTCACTGTAGAGTTTGAACTACATGAGCTAATTATACTGAATACTCTTCTTTCCAAACCCAAGATAAAGTCTTTGGAAAGAGAATGGGATCACTTTATCCTTTCACCCCAAACTATATGTATAGGTAAGCTAAAGCATTAAGTTTTCACTTTATACCGGCGCCATCTAAGTTTAAAAATTCTGTGCCACACAAAAACTCAAAGTAATTAAAGTGATTAATTAAACTCTGGATGTCTTTAGTCTGAAATGGTTTCAGATCACTGTTTATAGTTTAGAGGGAAAGATAGAATATCCATTTCCATCTTTAAAAGACTACATTTGTCAAAGCTTAGAGAACTGGTAATCCTCACCAGTTGAGGAACTCTTTAGTAAGTTTAGAGAGTAGAGAATGGACCTGGGTGAATGACTACAATTTTAATGGACTACTTATCTTGCAGTTTGAAAAAGGAGAGATGATGAGGAACAGTGGTCTTGTCTGGAAGTGAGATATGTGGTGATTGATAAACTAAGAAATATTATTATGACTCGTAAACACATAACTCCATAAACGCCAATACACCTAATTAATAAATTCATTAATTTTACATATTACTTATAATATAAGATCAGCGTTCAGTTTCGAGCTATGGGAGAAATTCTCCAAACTTTAACGGAGGATTTCAACCTTCACCAACTTTCAGCCACCATATAATTGGAAAACATTAAAATTAAAACGGCATGCTTTAATGTCTTATCAATTCCCTTCTTACTTTCAATACCATGAATGCACAGCAACTGATGCGGGGCGGAAGGGAATGCTCATTCATTAAAGCTGGTGATCACATAATCTTAATATAAACCGGAAAAATTAATTAGGTGATGTAATCTGACTCGATATACTGATGAGTACGGGTCTGCATCAAAATGATGGTACTGGGAATTACGGCTGTTTCCCAGGCATGTATGTGCAGACATGTGAATCTGGGTTACAAGATGGAATGGATATAGGAGTTTGAAAGTTTGAGTCAAAATCACTTCCAATTACATAAAATGGATTTGTAAACTAAAAATTCATCCATAATTTTAATACAGCTTCAATCAAAGTTTTTTTAAAAAAACAAACAAATCCTGAAAATGATTTGCATATTAGTGAAGAAATCTAATTTGCATTTGACAACAGCTTTACATTTGGAACAAATCCGTAAACAGTCACCTGAAGATTTCCAATTCGCTTTCAATTTTGTTTTATTCAGAGCCCAGATTGTTTTTGATGGTAGACTGTTTGCTGTCTATTTTTCTTAAAGTTTTCATTGGCAAAATTTATAAGATTGATATTTTTTTAATGTAACAACATACTATTAAGTTTCTCTAGAGTTTATAAAACAGTCTATGGTTAGATTAGTAAAATGGGGATATTTCAGAGACTCTCCCAGAAGCTGATTCTCCATACAAAAAGGGAAATCTTAGATGGACTAGCTCACGTTATACTTCAAACTTCACATGATCATCATTTCTTATGCTTTCTCATAACTTATTAAAAACAGACAAAACTCTCCATACAGTAGTGCCACTCAGTGCAAGCCAGAGCAGATCAATGGATGCTAGAAAACTTATGTTTTCAATTTTATTCTTATAGTTTTGTAGTTAAGTATAGAGATAAAAGATGGCTGCTGGAGGATTGTTATTAGGATCCAAAGATCTAGGTGCAGTGCTCTCAGATCCAAGGCTCCCTACTGACAAAGGCCACAAGCCAGAAACTAGTCTGGGGATATTAGATAAATAGGCACCAGATGGGGATTTTATGCACAAGCCTTCTGGCATCCATTGATTACTCTGGCTTGCACTGAGTGGCACTACTGTATGGAGAGTTGTGCCTGTTTTAATACTTCAAACTTCCCCGGATGCTTTTTTTTTATTTGTTAAGAAGAGCCCGTGGCTGGTGACAATCTCAAGAATCCACACCAATTAACGGTTAATTTTTTTAATGATGCCTATTTACATAATCCCTAAGAAATCAATGTTAATTTTAAATATCCTTTTTATCAGTGGCATGTTTTAGGGATCAATCCATCCTTTGTACTCTGTTTTTACATTTTCTTCTGATATATTAATTAAACTAAACACACACACACAAAAGCCAAACAGATATAATAGTTTCCCATGTAGTACATAGTTTTTCTATTAAGATTTTAATTACCTACATTAACAGATAACCTTAGTTATCTTAGATAAAAAAAATTCTAGAAATTCTTATAATTTTAAATTTATCTAAATTAATTTGAATGGGATCATTTACTTATTTATTTAAATGTCCGTTCCCTCCTAATAAAAAAAATTTTTAAATTTATTTCAAAAAAATTATAATTCTTTTTTTATATAAGTAAAATGGCAAATATTGTATGTTTACATACACACAAATACATGATATAACATATACTTATTTATTAATAATAAAATTATTTGCTACTCAACTACATGCTCTCATAATTTATTTAAATATCCTTATTCTCCCTTGCTTTTAAGCCTATTTTGACTTTGAAGAATGAATATCCTATGCTGCAAGAAACTCTTTTTCCCTATAATTCTCATGGAATGGTTAATGATCATTTCAATGTATACAAAGACATCACATGTTTATATCAAAAGATAAATAACATTTATTCCCTCTTTTCAAGTTATTGACAATGGCATTTTCCCAGCTCTAAACCGATTATATTTCTAAATAACATGGAATTAAGAAAAATGATACTTAAAATTAAACAAGCAAAACTCCATACAGTAGTGCCACCCTGTGCCAACCAGAGTAATCAATGGATGCCAGAAGACTTGGTGCATAAAATCCTCTATCTAGTGCTCACTCTGGTCCAATATCCCCATTGATTACTCTTGTTGGCACAGGGTGGGACTACTGTATGGAGAGTTTTGGCTTGTTTAATGACAGTTATGTGCTAGCTTAAGAGATGGTGATCATGTGATGTTTAGTCATTTAAAAACGACATTCGGGTTAGAGTCGTCATGAAATATCCAACATATTATTAGCTTTTACAACAACTTTTTTTTTTTTGGGAAATATTTAATTTATAAATTTAAATATTATTGTCGCACTTATTGAATTTTAATAAAGCAAGATTAATATACATTTTTAAAAAAATTATACTGCTTTACTAAATGTAAAATTATTATCAGCTTTCGTCTTGTCAGTTTTCACAGCATATTTTTAAGATTTCTTTGTTCTATTTTTTTCTCTTGGTAAATAATTACTACTTTAAAATAAAAATCAAACCAATGAACGTTGATAATTTGCCTTCTAATTGAAGCATTCAATTTCTTTAAAAATGCCAGAACTAATTACCATATTTTCACATGAGGACCATATACACGCACACACTAATAGCACGACCTATTTTTTTTTCAGTAAAATGTTCTGATTTTTTAATGTTAATTATTATAAAAATCTACAAATAATATCTGCAATGATAAAAAGAAAATAAAAACAATATGGTACTTAACACGTAGGATATTTTTCATAGCAGCTGAACTAGTAAAAACCAGAAAACTTAATTAAAATCATTCCTAAAACTACTATATGAGTATAGGATTATGTAAATAAAGATAATAGTAAAATTATTACAAAACACATGATATTATTAAATTTTACACAATAATCAATTCTTAAAACAAAATTGAAATAGACAATTCATTATAAATAAAGAAATTATTGAATTCATCGATTAAATAATATAAAATTTAAATTATTAGTAAATTAAGATTATGGACAAATTTTAACACTGAAATTTGATCATTTAATAATTTTTTATTATAAGTTTTTTCTAGATTCAAGTTAAAGCAAACTTTAAATAATAAATAAATTCAAGACCTATTTCTATATGCACTTTCCTGAAAGTGAATAAATGGACAAATTTAATGAACTTTTTCAATCCAAACTAAAAATAATTCAAGTGCGTCAATAATTACTAAAAAAAAAAATTTTTTTATTTCTGCGTAATTTTTTGAAAACATTTTTTGAACGGTGAAAAACGAGTTTTATGGAAACTTTCAGGAAATGCACTAATGTAAAAAGAAAAGTTTCCGTGTAAAATAATACCTCAGAACAGAGCTTAAATATAAAAAATTTTTAACAATATTTAATGTACCAAGTGATGAGACTTTCCCCATATTATAATTTTTAAAGTAACGCTTTGCATTCCATTCCTATTTTGTAGAATGCCCATGGAAGAATAGATTAAAATAAACAATAATGATGTTATTGTTTAAATCAGAAAATAATTAAAACAGGCAAAACTCTCCATACAGTAGCAATGTTACTCAGTGCAAGCCAGAGTAATAAATGGATGCCATAAGGCTTGTGCATAAAGTCCCCTTGTCTTTGTGAACTCATCCAATATCCCCAGACTAGTTTCTGGCTTGTGGATGAGTAGGCACTAGATAGAGATTTTATGCACAAGTCTTCTGGCATATTGATTACTCTGGCTTTGCAATTGAGTGGCACTACCGTATGGTGGTTTTGCCTTTGTTTTAATAACAGTTATGAGCAAGCATCAGAAAAACGTGTGATCATGTGATGATCAGAAATAATTAAGTTAATACTATAGTTGTGGTTACCAGTAAAATAGTTTATATTTAATTGGTATTCTTGGATTAATAATTTCATTAGTTAAGAGAGATGTTTACATTTGTTTATAAGAAGAATTAAAAAGAAATATAAATATTAGATAGGGTTACAAATCTTTTCTAGATAGAAATCCATCTCTGGAATTAAAATTTTGAGCAGAACTGTAATTTTATCCAATAATATGCCATATTTATTTTAATTATCAATTAAAATTCATGACAGACAACTGAACAAAAAATGTTTAAAATAAATCAAACAATAAAACTATCTTCAAAGTATAATGTCATATAAAACAATAGTGATTGATAGATAATAGTGTAATATTGTTTAAATAATATGGCCTAAATAATTGAATCTATCTCTAGCACGCATACTTATAATTAACATTGTTTTAAAGCTTGAAAAATGTAGTAATAAAATTAAAAATAATAATAATAATAATAATAATGCATACTTAGGCAGCCATCTACATCTTATACAAGTCTCTCTGGCGGAGAAGCATTTCTTACGCTGGTAAAATAAATTACACAAATAAGGTAAAGCAATCTAATTTTTATAATTATTAAATAATAACAAAAAATTATTCAACAAATCGGCCCTCCTCCTCCATCCCCAAAACCAAAGAGCATTATGCCATCATTCACTCTTCCTTTATCTTTACAATTTTTGACAGTTTTAAGAGCCTAAAAAAGCAAACGATAAATATGTTTTCAGCCAAATTTCAGAAATGTTAAAGCGACTCACAAAATGGATTTCAAAGCTTGGAAAATATCAAATTGTTTGAGATAACATTAATATAATAAATAATTCGGATCTTAAAAGTAAAATTTATTGACAACAACCTATTAAAGCATAGAAAGTACTGTACTAGTCAGGATTTGGTAAAGCAAAATTACCTGAAATCCAGTCTTGCCCGAGATCACAGGTCAGGAGCAATCGTGGATTCTAAACCTATTTGTCCATTCCCTAAATCTATAACATTATGAACAACAACTCTGGTGATACAGATGAATTTAATTCATTCCAGTCCTGGAGACATAGGGAAGCGGAGAAACATAATATCTTGAGACTATTGATGACTAACTAGCTAGACAGTGATACAGACTAACAATTAAATAACACTTAAGATATGCAGATTAAATAATAAAAGAATTGTTGGATGGCACAAATGAGATAACTGAGTAAAGAACTTGTGGTAAATTAAAACTATATGTGATGAGCCATGGTCTTAGGTGAGAATCCAGGAAGAGTGAATTATTCTATAATGAAATGTTATATAAAACTAGGGATTAAATTAATGATTCCTTACTACTGAACAATTATATATATATGTAAATTTCAATAATTACACTATCATAATCTTATATACATATGTGTTATATTGACCAATTCACACAAAAAAGATGTACTGTTGTTTATTTAGTTATATAATTTATCTATTATGAGAATCTCATAAAGATATGAGGTTAGTGTCGCAACTGATAACAGATATAGAGGAACAGTAATAAAGTGCGGTCTTAATATGCCAATATTAATTAAATAACCTTTCACACAATAATTAAATAATATTAACGCTATATAAGAATTGAGACAAGTACGTAATTAATGACCATCGAAATGTACTTATTGTTCTTTACAATTATAGTCGAATATATATGTAGTCAAGATATGATGGATGCCACTTCTATCATGCATGAAACATATACATAATAATAATAATACATGCAGTACCGTTTCTAGCATTTGTGGATTATTCAGACGAGAGACAGTAAGATAATTTATACCAAGCATGATAGGGAATAGGTTGCCACTTGCATATTTCATATAACAAGCTTTTTATTCATCCATAATTTTATGGAGTTTATCCAATATTAAAAAATAAGTACAGAATTATTAAACGCAATGAGAATCGTCATTTTTGGGTAATAGTAGATAGCTTAATGCAAGCTTGGTCACTTACATTCTACATACAAATAAATTAAATGAATAAATCGAATGGTCTAGTATTTTCACAGCATTAAGACTTATAGTTATTAACTAGGCATGAGATCTAAAATATTAATGTGGCAGCGCTACTATGGATGGCAGTCAGCCGATGAGATGTTTCATCATTGTATTTTAAAAAAGGAGTATGTCCGTGATTCTGGCGGATCCATATCTCAAGATGGAGTAGGCAGGAAGATGCAATGAGCCAACTGACTCAGGGTCCTCCCACGTAGAGCATTCTCTACTCTAACCAACAGTCGTAGGGGAAAAGAAGTCAACACGTTTTTGGAAAACATGTTGGCCAGTGTGGGTGAAATAAAAAAGATGATAAAAAATCACGGGAAGTTGGAGTATATAAAGCGAGCAATCGATCAATTCCAGAAGCTGCAGTTTGATTGATTGTAACAGTTGCTTTGCAGTAAATAGCAGTTCAGTATTTAGTCAGTCTATAGTGAAGAGTTTAAATAATGGAACTAAATAAGTTTGGAACACTGTGGTCAGTAATTAAAGATGTGTAGCAGTTAGTAATAGAAACTCGAGGTTGCCAAAAACTGTAATATGAAGAACAGCTTATTTACATGGTAATTACTTCTAAAATATATGGCTAGTAGGAATAGCTAGCTTCCTCCTTCCCACACCATAAAGAAGTCATGAAATTGAAAATAATGCCTAAGATGACTATCAAAAGAAAATGTATACCAGTCACCTCTAAGACAAATCACTTTTTAATGTAAAGATTTCCCAACAGTGAATCGCGAACAGATAAATTTAACGGTAAGAAAACTCTAGATAACATTTGAAATATTTAAAGGTACGTATGAAAATGCTGTAAGAAAAGCATTTTGGAAAAGATAAAATGAAATGTGATTGATTAATTCAACAAAATGATAAAAATGTTATGTAGCGAAATAATTTCTTATAGAATAATATAATTGCCATTATTGTTATTAAAATTTAAAAAAAAAGGTAAATTGAAATAGGTTGACAGAAATGGTGAAACACAATAATGAATTCACTGATTTTTTTTTTTTTTAAAGTGATAAAACTTAGAGGCATTGATTCGAAGTTAAGCTTTATAATAAGGAATATAAGAAATATATGTCAAATTGTTAAAGTTCAATTTGCTAAATGAAATGTAGAAATTATAATGTAAGAATTTAATTTAAAATAGACATACCCCATTTGTGTAAATGCATTATGTTTAACCAAGAAAGAGTTACTATTCTGTATACATGAATTAAATATGTTGATACGAAGATTCTCATGGTTTGCATATATAAAAGACATATTTTGGGGTTCATCCGTGTTAAAAATTTAAATATTTAAATATTGATATACCGACGTTTCGACTTGATCACACAAGTCATCCTCAGTGGATGACATGTGTGATCAAGTCAAAACGTCGGTATATCAATATTTAAATACTTAAATTTTTCAACACGGATAAACCCATAAATATGTCTTTTATATGAATTAAATATGTGTCTACATACAGGAATTATATATGTGTCTGTATACACGAAGTGAATATGCATCTACATACAGGAATTAATCATGTGTCTACGTACAGGAATTAAATATGTGTCTAGGTACATGAATTGAATATGCATTTACATACATGAATTAAATATGTGTCTATATACATGAATTGAATATGGGTCTATATACAGGAATTAAATATGAGAATATAATTATTGGCTTCCGAAATTAATCCAAATATAAATCAAACTTACCTAAGAGCATATTGCAATAGGGAATTAATAGACATGTCTATGAATATGCGCATACGGAGGAGAATATAAACTCACAGAAGAAGAATTTAAACTTAAGAAATGATAGGGGGAGGTAGCCATGATGTGCATACGGATATCTAAATAAATCCCTACTATGTGAATGCTGGCAGAACAGGATTATAGAATACAAATGGACACTGCATGATCATCAACAATGGATCCAAGCATCAGAGAAGTTATCGATGCAATGGACTAACTGATCTACAGAACCTGAACTGCAATAAAATATTAGGAGTGTTATCCAAATACTGTTATTTAAATAAATTGTGGTTATATAAAATAATATACCGTATCAGTTTTATTTCATGTCATCCATTTTCTAGTGTACTTGTTCACAGGAATCTCATGTTTCCTGAGCTATGTCAGCATAACCTGATCTAGGTAAATTAGGTGTAGTAAGCTGGAACTCTAGTGGGACCATTTGGGAAACCAAACCAATAAATTTCTAGATGTTTTCAGTCTCTTTAATGCTACCTCATCTCATGACCAGGAAATATTGTTGTGGTGGGGGTAACATCAGCATTGGGTAACACCAATCATTCTTTCCTTCCTGCAATATGCTCATCAGGAAATAAGTCAACCACTGGAGGGGATGGAAACCCCAATCCGGTTACAATATCAGATCATTCTCCAAACATTAAGAAAGTTCAGCTATGCTCTCAGTGAATAAATATATAAAGTCCAAATCTCAAACAACCAGTTCAAAAAAGGTATCTTTTTTGAACTGGCTGGCTGTTGATAGTCGGACTTTTATAAATTTTTTTGCAGAAGGTGTAACTGAAATTTTTAATGTTTGGAGAGTGATTTGATATTTAATTTCAGTTAGCGTTAAGTACTGGGATTATTTAACAGATATGTAGAAAGAGGTAAAAAATAAACAATCTTTAGATATCCTGCAGGTCAAAGAACTTTTCAGGAGTATGAATGAAAAAGTATTATCACCAAGTTAGTCATTTGCTCAGTGGCGAGGCACCGCTATACGAATGAAAAACATTAAGCTGGCTAAAAAATTTCTCAATTCCACTAAATCCAGATTGAAACTCCAACACAGATCAATGATGATATCAAAAAGTCTTTCATATATCAAACCAAAGAGTATCACGACTTTCAAAAGCCAACATTTTTAAGCATGAAGATAGTAGCAACATCTAATGTCCACAAAATCAGTCAAGACTCCTCTGATCAACTTATGTCTACTTAATCTCACTTAATGTAAGAAACTGTTTACAAATTTGCATTATTTTTAAAACAAAATAAAACACTAGAATAATATCAGAAAGTAAAATTTAATTCTATTTATAAATTTCAAAACATGGATCATAAAAAAAAAAAAACTATTTTTTCGAAAAAAGAGTGCTGATTATAATTTGTATATGTTACAAATATAATCGCTATTGTTAAATATTGCAATATATATATAATCTATACATTCAAACTGATATTACTAACATTTCCTACTGTTATGCTCATATCGTAAAAGAGTCACCTGGTGGAAAATGAGTTAAAACAGATGATCCATCAATCCCTTCCCAGATGAATGTGTTATGCTAAAATAAATTGAAAAATAATTAAAATATCAATAATAATATTATTTTATAAAGTGCAGTCAATATTGAAATTAAAGTGAGAAATTGGAAATTTCTAGCAGCTTATGGCAACCAACAGCTAATCTTAAATCTTAAGCACTGGGACAGAGAAATTTAACAAAGAAAGAGTGCGGTTCCACTCTCTTCTTTACTTGTCTTTCTATATATCCAAGCAGCGTGAATCTTAAATATCATCACACTTAATTCACTGAGTTCAAATTATAAACATACGGCTGTTGGTTGTCATAAGCACTTGAGAAATTTGCACTCTCTCAATTTCAATTTTTGAATATCGACTGCACTTTATAAAATAATATTATTTACATATATTGCTGCAAAGTTATAACATCAAAAAAAAAAAAAACTACTCGGATAGTAAGTCGAAAGATTTCACGCTGTATGTTTATAATTTGAACTCAGTGAATTAAGTGTGATGATATTTAAGATTCACGCGCTTTCAAATATAGGAAGTACTTTGGACTGGCTTGGATATATAGAAAGACAAGTAATGAAGAGAGTGGTACCGCTCTTTTCTTTGTTAAAGCATTTCTCTGTCCCCAGTGTATAAGACTTGATTAATGTTGGTTGTCATAAAGCGCTTGAGAAATTTGCACTCTCTCAATTTAATTTCAATATCAATAATAACAATGTAAATGAAACTAGCAAATAAATCAAAATAATACTGACTGGAAAAAGTGTTGACAAGATTCCAACTCATTTTTGGGTTAAAAAGCGATTAATGTCCAACAGCAATCTTCATAATTTGAGGCAGTTGACCAGAATAACCAAATGTATCAGGAAGCCAGAACTAACAAATACAAAAAAAAAAAAAATGTGATTGTTAAAAAAATAATAATTAAAATAGAAAAAGAAAGAACAACAAAGATATATATTTTTTTATTAAAAGTATCATCAAAAATGGAAAAAAGTTTAATCCATACATAAATACAATTTATCCACCATTTTGAACTCTTTTTAGCAAAAACCTTAATAATTTATCTATATTCACACACAATCTTCGCGTTTGACTCCTCTGCGGTCTTCTTCAGAACCACTTCTATTTAAATTTTTTTAAAGGAAAAAAAAAAAAGTTTTCTTCTAAAAAAATTAAAATAAAAGTGACTCTGAAGAAGACTGCCGAGAGAGGATTGTCAGAAAGCGGTACGATTTGTGTATGAATATAGGTTAATAAAAGATTTTGCTAAAGATTATTTCAAATTAGTGAATACTCTCTCTATAAATTGTATTTATATAAGATATGCTGCTTTTTATATATATTTTAATAAATCAACAAAAAAAAGACGCATTGAATTGTTTCTTGATCTTAAACTCAAGAGGTAAAAAGCCAATAAAGCTCGCTATGCTGACTTGTGCATGTTGGTGGGCAGTACATCCACATTCATATACTACATAAATAATCACAGAGTAATAACAGCTGCAAAAATAGCATTAGGAATTTAGTTCCTTTGAGGCATCTCCTTTCAGTTAACAGAAAGGAAGGAGAAATTCCTTTCTGCAGCCTTTAACCACATGTATCAATGGTGAATCCCCCCCCCCCCGCCTCCTGGGTTGCAACCCCTCAAGCAGCTGCAGAAAAATTGTTGGGGGTCGTGAAAATTTTGAGAAATTTTCATGTTGGATAATATATTTTTAATTGAAAAAACAAAAACCTAAACACTATTAAAAAATACTTGAAAACTGCTCAATTCATTATTGTGTGTCTGACCACTTTTGTTTTTAAACACTTCCTTCTTTTATATTCCCATCTGCTCTGTATAAATAGCATATCATAACAGTACTTCGCTTATATTGCTCTCATTTCTCTCGTTCACGCTCAGAGTTTTGTTTTTGTGCTAATATCCTCCTAATGTTGATACATGGTACTACATTCTTGAATGTACACTTTCTAAAACAGGCTAAAAAAGTTGTAATTGCTACAAATCAGCAGATCTACTAAAAGACAAGTTTTATTATACATTTTATCATATTTATTTTTTGTCACGAGGTTTATAATTAAACATTTTTTAAATCCTGTTTCTCATTTTTATGTACATGATAGAAATAAAAAATTTTAATGGATAATAAAAAACCAAATGTTCAGAAAATGATAAAGATAGTGGCACAGAAGAAGATCGCAGAAGAACAGAAAATAAGAAGAGTAATAATGTTTATAAAATTTCAGTCTGAGTATGGAGATTGCAAGTGTAAAAAAGTTGTGCACCACCGACGTATGTCGCCATAAATTATATAAATTGATCCTATAACAAATATTTTAGATATTTGTTGAATACATTTTCTAATCACCTTTGCAGCAATTTTTTCCTTTCAGATAGATTTTCAACACTTGATCTAGTTAGAGCTGTCCATTACATTATTTGTTGTTTCCATGGAAACAATAGGTTATTACGCTTCATTCACTTCATATGCCTACTTCAATGAAGAAATTCAATACCACTATCCAGCAAGCTGAAAGATACACTTAATAAGTAATCTAATTTTTAAATTTTATTTTTAGAACATTATTTTAGACATGCCACTATTTGCTAGTGTGCAAGTTGTGCGGCATGCAAAGGCACTTCATCAATGGAGGTGCCGCATCCCATAATAACTAATAAAATTTATACATAAATAAAAATGTTTAGATTTCGAAATTATTTTAATCTAAATATCCTAATTTATATATAAAAAAAATGACATTAGGATTAATAATTTATAATTAAAAATAAAATGACTCAAAAACTATTGTCTCACAATAATTATGGTATTTCCACAATGTGGATAATAATCGTAGAGTAAGTACTTACATTTATCAGTCATATTACTACTATAATGTGTTTGGGATAGCATAGTGATACGAGTTTCAGTCTTTGAAATATGACTTCTCGAAATCAATTCACGATGCTGTTTTGAAAGTTTTTTTTAATTCTGATATTAACTTTTTTGTTTATACTGATATTATTAAAAAATACTGAAACAATTTGTCTCCGATGTTTGCTTTTCCTTAGATTTGGACTTACGTGGCGTTTGTTACATAGGTAAAAACTGGATCCAATTCTAGGAAAACAAAATTAATAAAAAAAACATACATTTTTAAAAAAGATATTATTGCGTGCATTCTTCCTTAACATCTGGATATCAGACTATATAGTATATATATATAATAGTGTATAGTGTGTACAATACAACTAAGTTATTATACTGAAATAATGAGCATATAAAAAGCTAAATTACAAAGTAGTATAAATATTTTATTACTGAACAAAATATTTTTAGAGCTACCCTCAACATAGAAAAGTAAACAAGTTACCTATGAGAAATCGCAATGAAACTAACAACAGACAAGAATTATTTTTAACAAAGTAATTAATACGCCAATTAGAGTAGTCCAGTTAAAGTTAATCATTACTTTATCACATGAGTAACTTTAAAAAGTTATTTTGTATGTCATTAGAAGGAATAAAAGGTAAAATAAATTATATAATGTTTTTAAGTTCTTGCAGCCATTTTGTTAAACAAAATTGTATAAAATGTTTATTTAATTTATAAATTTTATTTCATGGGACTGGTAGCACAGGAATTTAACTTGCATCATGAGCCTCTTACACACATAGCAACTTGATGTCAAATCCTTAAATGGAATTTCTTTCAGCATCTTTAGACAATATGAATCCAAGCAATTATAGCACTATGATAAAATTAAAACTGCTACCATTCTTATACTACTACTACTTCAGTTTCTAATAAAGATAAACAG
>JAQFVV010017689.1:0-16165 GCA_028023455.1 Epiperipatus broadwayi
GTAAAATGTAACAATCATATTCCACAAGCATATGTAACAAGTAATAATATAAGCTTTATAAAAATTGCTACACCAGATTTTCAATGCAGAGTATCTTTGACAAAGCAAGACTACAATTTATCCTAGGCTTAAATTGAAACACCTCACTAATTTTTGATACAAGGAGTGCTATTAGCCCTTAAATTGAATATTTATTTATTTTTAATTAACTGGTGTTTATAATGGATATGTAATTAATTTTAAAAAAATTATGATAATGTAACATTGCTCTTATCAATAACTGGTGTTTTAATTTATAATTAGTATATATTTAGATTTTTTAATTCAATTGTAGTCTTTGACAAAATAGACTAGTTGGTTTGACTGTCACATTAAATTCAGTAGCCACGAATTTAAAGAATCCTGGTTTGATTCCCCATATTGCTGCCCAGACCAGCAACACCTAAATAAAAGATGAGAAAAAATGCCACTCTAAATGGTGTGTGATTTACTAATCTATATGCTATTATTAGCAGTTAAACAAATTTCAAAAGTGAAATAAAATTCGAATTTTTCTAAAAACATTTAAAAATTACTATTAAATGATGGAAAGGGTCCAACATATATAATTAAAACTAATTTGTAGTCTCACTTTTGACAAAGATTCTCTGCATTGAAAATCTGTCTTAGCAATTTTTGAGTGTATTGCTGTATTATTTATTTGTTATCTGTACACTCTTGTGAAATATTTGTTACAGAGAGATCTAATGATTTTAATGAGAAATAGTAAATAATTCTATGATTTATCAAATATCAAACACCTCAGATCCAAGGCTTTTCACTGACGAAAGCCATGAGCTAGAAACTAGTCTGGGGATGATTGGATGAATAGGCATTAGTAGGTATTTTATGTACAAAACTTTTTGCATTCATTGATTACTCTGGTTTGCACTGGTAGGGTGCTACCATATGGGGAATTTTGCCTCATTTTTATCAAATATATATTATTTGCTGATTATAAATCTATTCATGGAACTTGCAAGCTTGAATAGGTTACTGAATCATAATTCATAAGCTCTAATCATTTAAAGGAGCTTGTAATGGGTAATCCAATTTTTTATTATATCAATCTCCCTTAGAGACTAGAGTTAGTTCACTATAGACATAGTATAAGCAAATCAATTTTAGCCTTAGTGTTATAAATCAATAATATATGTATCTTGAAGAAACTTGAAATCACAAAGGATTTCAGTCTCACTTTCTAATTAGTCAAAAAATTTTAAAAGTTTTGCTCAGACCATTCAAAAAGCAACATCACGATTAAAAATACAAATGATTATAATTACTGTAAAGTTCAATAATAATTATTTTAGGTTATTTGTTTAGGAGTAGAACGTATGATGTTTAAGCATCACAATAGCAGTGTTGAGTTCAACGATTTCGTTTAACCAGTTGAGCTAAGATTATTTTTAATATATATTGGTCAATTAGGAATGGATCTTAAAATCTTGGTTCTGACTACTACTATATCTTTTTGCTAGGACTGTAGATGTCTGTAAATTCTTAATGTAAAAGATAAATGGATCTTTCAGAAATCATTTGCATTGTTTTAAACTGTAAATATGTCACTGAAAACCTTGAAGATTCAAATAGGAAGATTTACATTATGGAGATATGCTATTTATCTTGATAAATAATCATCTGAGTTGTATTTTTTTATCAATATTCCTGTAACCCTCTATGGTTTACTGCAATGATAATGTTCTCAGATCAATCTCAGTCTTAGCTTCTTCCAGCACCCAAATTTATTGTGAACTCCAGGAGCAATAAAGACATTCAACTATTTATTTAGTATTCACACAAACATATTTTTGTTGTTGTTGTAAAAAACATACTTTTTACTCATAACCTTCATTTTCTTTTTTGTTTCAGTACATTGCAAAGTATCCAGATGAAGTGACCATCTTTAAAAAATCTCATGGAATATCTTCGATCTATCATCATAGTTTTGCTCAATCTCTGTGAGCCAACTGTATTTCTCTAAAAATTGTTAGTGCTGAAAATTACCCCCAGCTTTTGAAATCAACATAACTTTAGCTAAGGTATGTGATTACATCCTTTTGATCTATGCAAAAATTCTTCTGCATATGTATGGTATATTCATAACGTATATTTATTATTTTTTAAATTCTAAAGTGTATATCTAATGATTTTTTTCTTTTAGAACTGTAATCTTGAGATGTAGCAAGTATTTTTGTTCTCTTTGGTGGTTCTGTATATCTAGATTAACCCTGAATTGGAAAATAGTGCCAACTCCAACCGAAAGTGGAATGATACTGAAAGCAAATTTAAAGTAACAGTCGGGTATGTTGATATATGTTCTGTATTCAAACAAGGCTGAATGCCATGCAAAAATAACAAAAATCATAGAATATAAAGTTTTTTAAAGAACTCATCAAAAGAAAGATGACAACATATTTATTTACATTAGCATACATAACATATTGTATACAATTTTACAACCACACCTGCTTTGGGTTTCCTCACTGTTCCTGGCTTGTAGGCGCTTGTAAACTGTGCCAGCTTATACTTTGGCAGACTTGGTTGTGACTTCTCTAATTATGAAGACTACCAACAACTGACTAACTTGCCAATATCCATGCTCTTTTATTCCTTCCTAAACTCTGCATTTACTAATGAGATCAAATCAGCCTTTGAACTTGAAGGACTATTTTCCAACAACTGCTAATACTTCCTTACAGTTAAAAACTAACAATTGTCTCAATTCATTTTTTAGACCTTGAGTGAATAACTTCAAAATTGTTTATACTCACAGTCCAACTTTGCACAGTTCTCATTGAAGCCTAATAAGGCATACACTAAATAAAAATAACACCATGTGCAGTCAGTTTAGGTTCCCTATCAGTTATTTGTAACTACAGAGATTTTAGGTCTCTGGGATGACATCCCTCATGGCAGAAAAATTGCTACAACTTTTTTAACAGCTTTTCTCTCTGGGTCCTTTCTTCTAATGTCTCACAATGCAACAGCAGGTAGTACCATAACATGAAAGATAAGAAAAGCTCTGCTCCTTTCAGCACATACCATTTATACATTTCTAGCTGTTTAATATCCAGTATTAATTATTATAAAAGTTACTAGCTATTGACGTTAGGTTACCCTCCCCCAAGCAATGCATCTTTTCTCCAATTAACATCAAGCTTTTAATTGTGTCTGCATACATTCCTTTCACCTGCAATTAAGCTTTCAAATATTGATTATACTAACCCTTCCTCTTTACCTTTTGTTTAATTAGTTTTAAAAAGATTTCTGCTCTAATTAAACAATACTAGCCTTTTCGGTATTTAAATCCATCAGACCTTTCCTGCATTATTATTCACATTTTATTTTTATCTTTCAGCAATCTTTTTTCATTGCTTTTAACTTACAATATCTTTCTATATTTAAGTTCCTTTTCTCTTTTCTGGAGTCACAAATCCTACCTTTATAACTTATATGAGGTTCTGCAGTCTAAAAATTGGAACTATTATAGTTATGTGTTTATGTTAAACAGTTTTAATTGTGAGTATAGTTAAAAGTTTTTAAAATAATCTATTGTAAAACAAAGGACTCTCCTAAAAACCCTTTCAAATGTGAACAGGTAAGGAGAGGTATATCTCTTATCTTACTATCTGAAAAGTTATTAAAAAAATATATAAAGACTAACTAAAGGGGAAATATATACAAAAAATAAAATTCAAACAAGAATTACTTAAATATGAAAGTACTTTAATATTTCAATCAGTGGACTGGTTTGTCATCAGAAAGAAAGAATACAATATCTAACCGTTAGTAAAAGTTTGAGTGGTTTTTGCTTTATTGAAGGTATTTTGTATGCACATACACATGTATATATATATATATTGTGCCCTTTCTATAGGTCAATGATGGTTATTAAATGGTCAAGTACTAAAAAATTTTAAAATTAATATTATATAGTATTTAAAATTATAGATTATACTAGCAGTAAAAGATTAATATGATATATTTAATAATAAGTATTGTGATGGTCAGAATTGTATCTAATTCTATATTTTTCTAAATTGTTTTTCAAAATTTTATATAATTATTTTATATGATATAAGTAGCAAATTTATTAAGACAGATAAAATTAGACTAAACACCGGAAATGACTACGTGACTGTCTGAAATATTCTATGTATAAGCACCGGTTTAAATTAATACTAATAATTAAAATATTTAAATAGTGTATTATAGAAGTGGATGGAATTGTCACACATCATAATAAAAATAAGTAGTATACACCTTTATTAATTATTGTTTCAAAATTGTTTTAAAGGTAGTTAAATTGTAATAGATAATAATTGATTTAAAAATAATAATGAGTTAACATTTAAGTCTATTACGTCATGATTTTTAAAACTTTAGAAATTGTTTATAAATCCAAGTAGGGATTGACCAATAAAAAATAGATCTTGGCAGACAACCAAAATCGCTACCAACTAATTGTATAAACGGGGGAGAACAAAATGTGTTGACTCCAGAGCAGAGGTAAAATTTTAAGCTTTCTAAATTTTTTTTTTTTCAATTTATTAGTCAATTTTATTATAATTTTAATAATATCTTTGAAAGAAACCAACTGGGACAATTTAAAAATCATCCGAAGAGAATCTTAGAATAAAATGCTTTAAAAAAGTTTTTCATAGTAATGTTTCTACTAACTTTACAGTAACCTGCCAGTGGATTCTATCGAAATATAATCGGAGTTTTCAATAGAAAATGGATAGATTCTTAAAACCAAGTTGTAAATTTTATAATGTTCCAAATACATTAATATTATTCGTTGATATAGTTTATATAGCGGGGTCACCATGAAAGCTGCTTTCGGCGTATAAAATCAATGAAAGGACATTAAAGTCGTAGAGTTAAGGAAGATAATGGAAAATAAAAATAAGTATTATTCGATAAGGAATAAATGGACAAAAGGAATTTTAATATTGAAATAGTTTGAATTGCTTTTTAAGATGACTTGAGAAAATACTCTAGAAAGTAATTAAAGATCGAAAGTAGTGTATATAAAATAATAATGAATGAAAGTGAAGTTTACCAAGGAAAACACTTGCCTAAAGAAAAAAAAAAATTTACAGAAGAGAAATATAAAATATTGGATCCATGGAAAACACAATTGGTACCTGTAATTGATTAAATAATTGTAGTTTAACTAGAAATAAAGATGCATCAACGCATTGAGGTAATATTGGCCAGAACATTAAAAAGCTTCATGGGATAACTAAATAAAATGTTTTCTAATACTTTTGGATTAAACACTAAAACTAAAGATCGCTCTAAACAGTTTATTAAATGAACCAATTTATTTAAAACTTTAATAAGCAGGAAAGGAAAACATTCGGACAAAAGAAGAAATAATAAATATTATGGGACCAACCAAGATTTACCACCAGGAAAATATGTGATTATGGTTTGAATTATTTTCTTTACTAATCTAAGTTAAACATTAAGTTTTAGATAGCGATAGGGAAAACAAAATACATTGAATTCGTGATATAACATTAGTATGAAATAATATGTTTTGATTTTGAATTTTAAAATAAAATTAAAGTGTATGTGGAAATTTGTATATTTGCGATGCTCGAAGAGAAAGAAACCTACTATGAACTCTGATAGGAAGATAAAGATTGTTTTTGGTAACATTTATAATTATTAATGATATATAATGTATGTTTTATTTATTTAGATCAGCTGGGAATCGAATGAATATAGTTACAAAAAGTTTTATTGTTATTATTGTTGTAAAATGCATTTTTGAAAACAATACTCTAAAACACCTTGAGATGTGATTAGATTTTTAAAAATATGCATACGATAATCATTTTATGTGTTATTAATATAGTTCAATATAACGATGGTTATGTGATATTTTCTGTTAATTTTCTGATTGGGATATTTAAATGTTATTTTAACAAAACGTAGATGTTGAACCTACAGTGTAATAAAGCAAGACAAATTGTTCTTATGGAATAGGGAAATGTTTTTATATTAGCTAATTTTGTTTTATTGTTTTTAAAAAAGTAGTTAGTATTTG
The DNA here is from genome assembly GCA_028023455.1 of Epiperipatus broadwayi. Classification (NCBI taxonomy): domain Eukaryota; kingdom Metazoa; phylum Onychophora; class Udeonychophora; order Euonychophora; family Peripatidae; genus Epiperipatus; species Epiperipatus broadwayi. The sequence continues at coordinate 6,104 of JAQFVV010017689.1, forward strand.
ATCGATGTTGATGCAGTAAAAATCTCGAGAGATAGTTTGGGTAGTGACTTGGTAGTACGTGGAGATTCTGAAACCAAGAGGATGTATTAAAAACTAGGATGCTACAGGGAATGAAATAATAGGTAGTTTTAGATGTTAATCAGCTTAGTTAACAAAGCCTCTACGACTGGTACACATGTTGTCTTGGACAGTGGTATTTTTATATATTTCTTGTGAGTCGTACTAGATGTTTGGTAAAGCTGAGTAAATAGCTGCCACATCATGCTTATCGCCAAGGTTATTAGACAATGAATGTTCTGACCTATTCACACTGTTCCATACATTTTTGAAGTATATTGTGGATAAGTTATCTATCTATCTTCCCGATATCCTATACATCTTTCGCTATCTTTATCTGTATTTCTTGCAACTACATCGTTATATGATAAGTCTATTAAAAGGGAAGCAATATATATTTTAGAATGTATGTCATGCTATTATTTGGAATAAGAATAGTTAAGCATCAATCTAAGAGTAGATTATGATTATTGAAAGAAAGATGCAGATATCCTAAGAAGGGAAGGAGTTAGAGAATTATTTTAATTCTTTATTAAGAAATGAACTATAATTTTATAAAAGTATATCCAAATAGAAATATACAAAAATATTAAATATAATTTCACTTTTCTTATTGTTAATTATATTTTAAAAAATATAAGTATTTGCTATTAAAAAAATACAATAACATTCGATAATTATAGTATATGTGAAACTGTAACAGGTGATAATTAAACGCATGTTATAGTATTATACATGAGTATGGCTTATGGAATAAAACGTATTATAGGCTAATGAGCATTAGGAGAACAAATGTTAAAAGTAATAATAATATTTGAATAATATGCGGAGTGATTTGATATAGAAGTTACTAGAAAATGTAATTTTCTTTTAAAAACCATATTGATTGTAAAATTATGATGTTATAAATGATGTTATCCACATAGATAATTTATAATACAGTAACTTTAATATTAAAAAGGTAAAGAATGGTGTTACCCATAAAAATAGTTAAAATAAGTGATATGATAAACCTAATGGAGAAATAAATAAATAACTTTAAAAGGCATAATAAGTTTAATTAATCGAGCAAGTTGAGAAATAGTAAATGTGTATAATTCAGCTATTGAGTGTAAAGAAAATGAGTGATATCCTCTTGTAAATGAGATGTAGATGGATTTGTTCGTTTTATTTATTTTTTATTGATGTTAATAAAATTGTACAATTTGTTTATTAAAACTGTGTGTCTGAGTTTTGTTTTCTCTAGCATCAATGCGTGTATTCACCGGTATTTTTTCAATCCATTAAACTAAGTTATACAAGATTATTTGTATCAAAAGATAAATAGAGAAGCATGTTTAATCTTAAATATTTATTGATGTTCTTGTAATTAAAGAATTTATAATTCAAATGCATTGCATTACTGGTCATCAATCCATTATGGTAATATTTTGCTAAATTATATGCTATTAGTTGCCACTTGCTGTATTTCATCAGATTATCTAAACACCGCCACTTATTAATTTATTTTTATTACTTAAAGATAAAAAAAGGGATATTAGATTATTAACTGTCTTAATTTGTTATGGTTATAAATTTGGCGATGCAGAAAGCTGTACTAGTTGGATTAAGCAATGAAGATTTGTGATTATTATTGTTTTACTGTTAATCTAATTTATGCAGAGTAGTAGATTATGACATAAAATCCCTTATCATATTTTGCTACCATATATGCATAACATACGAATAAAATTTTAAGAACCTAAGAGATTATTTCATTTGAGTTAGATGATTACTATTATTATTGTTTAAGATAAAAGATTAATACTTTAATTGTTAAATGAGTCTTAGTGATTAGAAGTTTCAGAAGTCATAAGAATACTATGGGTAGTTATTAGTGGTTATAATAGTAGTAAGGGGGGATAGTGTTCTTATGCCATTGAGGTGGTATCCTGTGGGATATTGTCTCAATGTAATCTACCCTGCCTCCTCCGTATTTCCACTTCTAGTCTCATCAATTCCTGAATATTTATTTTCGAGTTGGTTTTAAAACAGAACGTAAGTTAATTTTAGAGAAACTTGAGCTAGTAAATCATTTAATTGAATATTTTATTAATTATTAGAGCTGTGAACCCAGGTAGGTAAGATTTTCACTATATTATATCTATTTTGGGGTAAGTGGAGATGTGTGGAACTGGGAGGTTAGATTATGTGTCTCTCAATGGGATTGGCCTAATGTGTAGTGGAGCCACATACGATGACAAGGGCAGAATATATATATATGTGTGCCAAAACGATTATTTAAAATTATTGGAACAAAATCTCTTATCCTCTTTTCATGTATGATTTAAAGATTGGTAAATGATATTCAATTTAGAAAATATACCCATTTCTTATATTATGTACAATTGTATCAAATGTAACTTATTCATTCTCCTATGTTAAAAGACTCAAATATCTGAAACCATGTTAGAATAGCAAATGGTTTTTATATTACCAGATATTTTGCAATTAATTTATTTATCTTTGCAATGCAATTTTATAATACACCCAAGCATTAATTGAATATTACATTCAAACCACCTTTCACAATGATGCTAAACACATACTATTTAGTATGACCATTATTTTTATCTTCTTTATAACCCTCATACAATTCGCAATTATAGGTAAATGTCAAATTAAATACATTATTACTAATTGCTATATGCAAACACACACACTAATTAGTTTATGTTAGATTATGAATAAAATGATAAAAATTATATATATATGCAGACTTGAAGGTGAAATATATAAGTATCTTTATCACAAAATTATTGAATGATCCAAAGTAAATTTTAACACTCCTTAATTTGGATTGAGAGGCTCACTTGAACTTGTGAATTTTGATTTCCCAAATTTTTTTAAAAATACATATAAATTTAGGGTCCTGATTTTAGTAATTGTGCCCACAGCCATTTTGAAAGCTTAAAAATCACCACTGACACATCCAACTGATAAATGATTATAAATATTGAATAAAAGCACTTTAAATTCATATTTTTAGAAATTATAAGTTTAGTAAAAAATGATTTATTTTGTTAGGGTTTTACTTTCATAAAGCATTTGAAATACGGGTGCAAAGCATTTGAAATACAGGAGAGGTAAGAATGGTTTGGCCGATCCAAGGATCATTTAAAAGATGCAGAAGTTCAATTAACCCAAACTTTACTATTTCCAAATACCAAAAGATTATACTATATACCCATATGAAATGGAAAAAGAATATTATTTTTACTGGCATATAATTTCTAAAATATGGAATTTTAAAGTCCTTTTATTCAATATTTATGATAATTATCTGTTGGACGTGTTAAAGTGGTTTTGGCTAGTCTTTAGATTTCAAATATAGCCATTAGCACAGATTAAATTGGCGACCAATTTTATTTGATATTAGTTGACTTTTTATTGCTTTCATGTAATAATTGCTTAAATTATTTGAATAGATATTATTTTTTATTTTTTTTGTAACCTATCTGATAAGAAATTCATTTACATAAATAATCGCCAACATTTTTTAAAGCATCAACATGATTTTTTCAGTTTAGGGTTATTAATCCAAAACCAATTTGGGTAATCAATAGACACTAGATGAGTAGCACTCATCCAATGCTATGCTAGACTGGTCATTATTCACCTGCAAGTCAAAACTTAGTCCCTCCCTTTCCCAAAACAAATTAATTTAGCTTAATTGTTGTGTCATAATCATATAGGAAACATTTTTTTAAACCGTGAGGATATGGCATTTGTAAGATTTAATGTTTTCTCTTAGCCTTTTGTAATTTGTGACTTTATGCAGTGTCTTCTAGCTGTTATGCCAAAAGAAATATGTTGAGCATCCTACTGTGCTTTTTAAAGAGTACTTTTTTTGCAGATTTATGTTTGTGATTTTGTGAACCAGATAATTTTTTTTAGTTTTTCCATGTGTTTATAATTAAACTTAAAATGGTTTGAATTATTTTTTTAATAAACATTTTAACCTTGAAAATTTTCTAAATTCTATCAGTTATGGAAACAGATAGTAACTTTCCAACAAGTTTACTTGTAATTTGAGTATGAAATTTCCAATTTTTGTTGGTCACTAATAATAAAATAATTTAATAATTACCTTTTTTTTTTTTTTAATCGTTTTTAAAATGCTAGCTTATTTTGTTTTATCCTTCTTAATGAATGCACAGATCTTTGCACAACAATATAATAAATTAATTGCCCACTGGTGCACAAGAAAAATGTGTTCATTGACAAGCACAAACCTGCCACTACCATAGTAAAATCCTCAGTTTTCTTACTCACTTAATATTATCTATAGAGATATCTCTGACTGAGCTTCAACTATTACTGAACATAGCTATTCTTTTTTTACATCCAACCTTTGCTTATACATTGAGTATAATTTTTCTGTAAAACCCAGTTCATAATTTTGCTACACCACAGCAGAGATCTGAAATGGTGAAGCTCATAACAATTGATATTTATTGTTATGTGATGTGGTTACATCTTCATAAAAGTCAGGAATCCCTCAACCACTTTGCAACCCGAAGAACCCCAAGTTAGCTTTCATTTTACCTTCTCTTTCCATTCCCTGCCCTATGTTTTTTCCCATATTCTTTCCTCATCCTGCTCCATCCCACTGTCCACAACATAATCTTTGTTTCAACTCCATGGCCTTTATATCTAATCCCCTTATCTTTTCCAAAACCAGCATAAAAACCAAGAACCCACTTTCTATATAATAACTTCCCTTTCAAGCATATTGTTTTTCCCACAACTTCGTTATTTATGCCATTTCTACTTGCAAGTATTTACAATCTATTAATCAAATGCCTAATATTTTTCTATGCCTCCATCATACAACCTGCAGACTAATATCACTTCTTGTTCCATATTTCTCCATTTATGTGTATAATCTCTTATTGCTACTTGATCCTGTTGGAGCCTTACACAGTGGTAGACCACTTTCCTTGCTACTACCATGAATTAACTCCGCACCCAATATTCTGTTTGGTTTCTACACATATTTAGGCTTTCTCCAGTTCCCTATTTTGTATTAATGCATCTATTCTTCTATCCCATTCTTTGCCACTGAAATATTAAACAATCATCCTAACACAATCATCCCAACTTTTGTACAAGAATACTGACAGTAAAAGGTCTTTATCTTATAAATGGCAATCTTTCAAACATTTTCCTTTTGGCTTTTGCATTTCTCATGTGAAAACTTAGCCATCTAATTTCCTCCTTGAATTGCCTCCTTTGCCATCCATAAATCTGCATCTATGCATGTCTTCCTACTTCTTTGGCACTTTTTCTAAGTAAGTTATACACCACTTACTATCAGTTACTGCATCATTACCATAATTTAAATCTGCTAATGCTCATTCTCTTCCATGTAGTTCTTTAAGCTACATCAGTTACTTATCATATGAAGCCTCATGACCAATAATACCTCTGGCACCTTGTTTTTAGTGGTGCAGCTGAGCAGCCCATTTACACTGGTTCTAGCATTATCTGCATGTGTTAGTTTGTAGAGAGAATTAATGTGGTCTGCTATTTTAAAAGGTCACCATTGGATTAAGTTATCATGTTTGTTAGAAACTTCAGCATTTACATCATTGTATATGCCTTAAAGTTTTAGTTTTAAAGTGTTGTTAACACTGAGTTTGTAGTCTATAAAATCAAACTTGGTCACCTTTCATTGAAAAACTGCAAAGTTCTGCTTTAATTTTTCTGTGAAATTGAATTATAATAAATAGTATATGCATAAAGCAGTATTTTATAGGATTAATGATTAGTGAAATAAAATAGATATTCAAATAATAATGTAATATATTGTACCAGTAACCTCCCTACTCAACTTTTTTTATATGTTTACAACGAGCTCTCACATGTAGTTTTCATGAATCACAATCAAAGCTACCCACATGTGGAATTATTTCAAGGCCTGTACACACCCATCAGTGCAATATTAATCATAAGGATCAAACCCATAATAATTAGTTTATATTTTTTGATCAACTTCAAACTATCCTCATGAGAATCAACAAGCCTGTCCTTTGCAGAGTATATTTTAAAGTCTGAAGAATATGAGTCCTAAGTGACAACCTCTGTAGAAATTATGTTTGGAATAAATACTTTATTGATATCATTTTTTTTTCCAATACCAGTAATCCCCAATTCAAGCTCAGAATTTCATCTCTAGATCTCGGGAAAATGGCTTATAGTAAAACACAGTAATAACTATAATATCAGCTTAACTGAATACCAGGTATTGAATAAGATTTTAACAATTCAACTTCTTTATTTACAATGAATCATATTGCTACAGTTAATGCTTATAGTGATGTTCAAAAGAGTCCTTAATTTAATAATAAAAACCCATAAAAATAATAATGATAATATACAATAGAGTTCAATTTGAATACCCTTGATACTTTTTAGATTATTAAAAAATGAAACCCTCATTCACACTTAAAATCTGAAATAAATCTTTGCCCCATTCTTTCAATTCGCTTGCATGTCTATGATATGTACATACATATATATCACATTAATCCAATTCCTAGGATATTGAATCTTTTAATGAATCTTATTAGTATCCATTCATGAGATACAAACATTCAATAAATACTAAAGAAAATACACATAAAAATAGGTAAAACTCTTCATATTATGACGTCATTTAGTGAAAGCCAGTAAGTGATCAACTGATGTCAGAAGTTTTGTAGATAAAACCCCATCTTAGGGTCTAATGACCCTAGGCCCCAGACTGCTTCTCTAGTTGTAGATTCGATCAGTGAGGAGATTTTGACGGCACCTCCATCTTAGAATCCAATGCACCCCTCTCAGTAGCCACCTTTTGTTTCTACTAATCGATTCTGAGTCTAAAATTGAAAACATAATACTTTCAATCTTAGCTCATCAGCTCTATATATAGCTCATATAGGCCTGAACTAAGTTTATCCTCATGCATTTTTTGTACTTTTAGGTTTTGGAACAGCCATAGCGTTCACTAAAGACCAAAGACACCAAAAGCTGTATGGATATTGAACCGAGTTTAGACTTATATAACTATATAAGTTTAATATTTTCGAATCGAAAATATTGGTATATTTTCAACTTTAGACTCATAGGCTTATAGTCAAGCATGAGATTAAAGCTGGTTGCTAGATCATTGCATTAGATCCTAAGTATCCAGATGGACAATGTCTTCTCAGATCCAAGGTATCTCATTGATGATAACGTTAAGCTTAAAACTGAGTCTGGGGATATTAGATGAATGTGCACCAGATAGGGATGTTATGCAAAGACCTTCTTGTATCCATGGTTATTCTAGTTTGCACCGAGTGGGGCTATGAAGAAATTTTATTATCTGTTTTAACAGCTTGAGCAAGCATGTGTAAATATGGGGATCATGTGAGATGTTTAGTGAAAAACACATAGCGTAAGTTTGCATCAACAACTGGTATATTTTATCAAATGGACATCATTCAACTAGTACCAATCTCCTTCATCCTTTCTTTTTACTTCTACCAATGATCTCCCTCCAAAACATCTTTCATTAAACTTATAATTTTCTTCTTACTATGGTGTCCAATCCGGTTTCTCTTTCTCCTCTGATTTCCTCAATCAATATTTTTTCATTTACTCTTTTCAAAACTTCATTTATTTTATTCACCCAATCGATTTTTTTCCATTCTTCTCCATGTTCACATCTTTTAAAGACTTTCAATCTGTTCCTTAATTGTATTGCTTATTGTTCACATTTCTATAACCATACATTAAAAGGCCTCCACACATAGCATTTGTTAATCTTTTTCTTGATTCTTCTTCAAAGGTCCACAAAATAGCTTTCTTAAATGCTTTTTTTATCAATGTTATTCTTATTTTAATTTCATCTCCACCTCTTCCATCCTCACCGAACCAACTATCCAAATATCTAAAGGCTTTTACTCCGTTGAACAGTTATCACAGATTTTAATTTGCTGTCATTGTGCATTTCTCCCTATCCATAATCAGCCTTCTCAACATTAGTATTTATCCCATATTCTAGACATCATTCTTCCAATTTATTCTGAAGACACTTTTCATCTTCAGCTATAAGAGCCATATTATTCTACTTCCAACATTTGATCCTCCACAGTCTAAATAATTATTTAACATGTCTTTTAAATAAGAACAGGTGACAAAGTGCATCATTACCTAACTCTACTTTTTAAGTATTCACTTATCTAGTCTCTCCCAATTTAATTCTTCCTTTTGTCCAGCATACATATTTGAAATCACCTTCTTTTCCAAAAAAACATTCTTTATTTTTTAAGATGGTAATAAATTTATTCCACATTACTCTATCAAATGCTTTTTCCAAATCCACAAAACATATACCAACTCTTTTATCTTTTCAACATATCGCGCAACCGTTCTAACAGCACCAGTAGCAGCTGTTCTTTCTTTTCTCTCTAAAAATCAAACTGTTCTTTCCACTAAATACTCTATCTTCCCATACATTCTTTGAGTTAAAATTCTCAATAAAACTTGAGAAGCATGAGATAACAAAATTATTGTTCTATACTTTTCACATTTAACAGCCTTCTTCTTTTTAGCAATTGGGATCATTATAGTTTTTTAAAAATCTTCAGGCCACATTCCAGTGTTATATATCAAATTGCAAAGTCCAACTATTTCCTTTCATAGTAAATTCTCCCATTTCTTTCAAAAATTATATAGGTATTTTATCAAATTCAATAGCCTTACCATTTTTCATTAATGCATTTGACCTTATTACTTCATCTGGCAATATATCAATATTTTTATCATCTACTTCAATATCTTCTTTATTTTCAAGTTCATAAGTTAATTAAGTTATCTTCTCTTCCAAACAGACACTGAAGATATTATTTCCATCTTTTTAATATATAATTGCTATCAGTTAATCTCTTTCCATTCTTATCTGCAATCTCACTTGCTGCCCATGTCTTTTTATTCTAAGTGACATTTCTTATTCCATCAAATACCAAATCATATCTTTTCATCTACTGAATTATTTTTAGCTCTCTATATTCTTGCTCCAACTATTTTTTTTTACTAAATTTGTTCCTCTTCATTCATTATTATTTTTTCTATATGAACCTTGCCCTTCATCAGTATTTACATTCTTATATTTTTTCTGTACTTTCAACTTTTCCAACATACCTTCAGTTATCCAAGTTTGTTTAGCTTTCCTTACCTGAATAATACCTATTTCATTTTTTGCTGTTTATAAGAATCCTTCTTTAATTCCACATGAACATGTATCAGGACCATTAATATATTCCTTATCTTTAACAATTCTTTTTATTTCATTTTCACATATAAACTAAATTTTCCTTTTTCCATTTCTCTCAATTTATCCAAGTTCCATCTTACATATCTTTCCCCATGTTAATTCTTTTTAAACTCAACTTTAATTTAGCCATAACCAAATTATGATCTGAGTTATATCATATCATTACCAGGCAAAGTATGTGAATCCTTAATACCAATCTATCCTTAATATATAATATAACTTGATAATATTCTTTATCACCTGGAGCTTTCCATGTATACAATATACAATCTTCTCATATGATTTTTAAAACAAATGTTTGCAATCCCAAAACCATTCTTACAAAATTGTACAAACCAGCTACCTCTTATTTCTTGTTTCAATATCATAATTTCCAACAAACATTACTTTCCTTAACTTTCTCCACAACCCAATAGCAATTTACATGCATTTTTTCCTTCACATTGGATAATTTCCTCCATATTCTTAAATATTTCATCAATTTCAATATCATCATGACTAGTAGTCATCTTATAAACTTGTATGATTACAATCCCCTAGGACTTGCATTTATTTTCATCATCATTATCAGCCTATTGTCAATACAATCAACCTTTGCCACTCTATTCCAAATTCTCTTCACAGCAGCAATGTCAACTCCAATAATTGATATACTACCAACC
>JAQFVV010017690.1:0-16108 GCA_028023455.1 Epiperipatus broadwayi
GATTGTTTTTGAAAATAATGTAGGTGTAACATACTTTAAGTTATAAATCTTTATTAACAATAAATGCTGAAAAAGTACATGATGGAGACAGTCAATATTAAGTTGGAATCATAGGTGAGAAATGTAAATATAAATCAGTTATATATTAAAAGAGTGATTATTTATCTTTTCAACATATATGTGTTTAGAGTGTATCAGTGTTATTAGATAGAGTGGAGAGTGGTGGGTCATGTGAAAGTTTGTGCTCATATATCCTATATATTAAAAGAGTGATAATTACATTCGAATATCGGCCTTTCAAGCCAATTGTGCAAACGCTTTGCGAGTGTTAAATAATAAATGAATACCCTCTGACCAATACAAGATATAGAATTTATGCAGGAATAAAAAGAATCCCTCATATATAAATATTTGAGTCGTAGGAATAAGAGGGATTCTTTTATTCCTGCATAAATTCTATATCTTGTAATTGGTCAGAGAAGTATTCATTATTATTAACACTGCATAACGCGTTTAACGAATACTTATTCGGAATGTAATTACAATTGTATCTGAGACACTATAAAAATAAATGCTTATTTATATAGAAGTGATAATAGAATTCTAGAAGTAACAAATGTTGGGATTGATTACCATATTGCAGTCACTTAATGAAAGTATTTATGATAAGTTTATTTCAGAGTAGTTTATTATATTTACAATGTTTTCAGTGGTGTACATTATAAGAATGCAAATGGGTTTAACTTTCTTGATTATGATATAATCAAGTTATAATAACTTTGATTACTACATTGTAATCAATCTTAGAAGAGTGTACTAGAGACTGTCACATATATCAACAATGATTATTCTAGTTTGTATTTTCATTTAAATCAAATAAATAGACATTTATAAAAAATATATTTAACTGTGATCAGCTGAAAGTAAATAGGTTGTTTAGTTTTAATTAATAAGAGAATTGACCAGGAAGTAATTTATAATACTAGCCCATTTTTTAATTCAGTATGATTGGTCAATAATTTGTACAAAGTTAGTGAACAATAATAATATTAACAAATTACAAAATTTATATTCATTTTTAAAAGTGCCACATTTTGAATTATCAGATTATTAAATGTCATTTGGAAAGGAGGATATATATTAATTTTAAATGCGAATGTTTGAAGTGATAATCATATTTTACATGTTGTTACATTTAAATATTTAAATCATTAAAGCATTTGCAAGTATTTGGGATTTTATGTTATTACTCTAAAACTTATTTTGCTCACTATCATTGACAAATTAATATACATGAGTAAAAATGTGGCTGATAATTGATTTTATTTTCAAGATATCTGCAGTACTATCTCCAAATTAAATATGTCATATGTAACATAGTTTAGAAATTCACCACAAAGTTTTAAAGTACTAGCATATACTGGTTCATGAATTATGACACAAATGTGACAGTGGGATTTATATTTTAATCCACAATGGAACAATATAGCTAACATTAAATTTTGTTTAAATTGGGAAAACTGTTACTAAAATATTTGCAATCATTTATACTGTAAGCCACAAGCCATAAAAATGTTTTCAAGTAGTTTATAAAATTTTGACATAATTAAGGAAAACATTAGAAGATAATCTACAAAGGTATTAAATGTAGGTATCATACTTCATGATACAGACATGCTAATGCCTTAACATTTTTGTGGTGAATAGCTAAACTAGGTCACTATGTAATACATATGGTTTTGCAGGTAGTCTGAAAAAGAATTAGTCACCTTTTCAATGGAATACTGTGTGTATATATACATAATATCAAATATAATTTAATTTATAATAAAACAAAGTAGAGTTAACCATGTATACAAGAATTAATTATATATACAAGCACTATAAAATGCTGGTTGAAGAAGCTATTAATAGCAAACAATCAAAGCGAATTAATCCAGGAGCTAACTGCTTTTGAGGTGTTATCCGTCATAATCATAATAAAAATAGTAATAGTACAATTATTGAAAAAGTAAACTAAATTATTTTTAAAGATTACTTGTAGAAATAAATATATATAAAACCAATAAATGTCTACAGCACTGTCACATAATATTCAAGTTAAACACTTCTTTGTTGAAGAGTGTATTTTTCAAAGAAAATTAATAAACCAAAATCACTTTTACAACGTATTTTAAGCTTAAAAGAAAACTAATTTCTTTAAGCAACTGATTAAAAAAAAACGTGTTAGCCTTTCCATAAGATAAGAACATTTCCGGATTCTAAAAAAATATGGTATTGGAATAAAACTTTTTCAAGAAAAAACACTCTCTGGAAAAAATGTGCTTTTGATTACAGTGCAGAACAGAATAGGTATAGTATTCAAATCATAAACAAAATGTGATTGCAGTACATAAATTCATGTTAGAAACGTGACATTTAATGAGAGAGGAAAAAGATGCTATAGTACCTATTTACATTTAGTTTTGTGTAATTTGATATGTAGTTTGCGGCACCACAAAAATATCGTACATGATTGAAATTTGTTAAAGCAACTAATTAATTATGATAGCCTTTCCATAGGCCAGGTACCTATGCTGGTTATGCTATAAGTAGTATTACATAAAATGTTATCAGAGATGACAAGAAAATCCATAAGCTAAAGTTAATACCATATTTATGTATGTAATAATGAATTTTATAAGACTAGCTCGTTTACATTTTTGAAAAATATATTTCAAATTTTTATTTTTAAAATATTAGTAAAATAAATTAGAAAATGAATTTAATTTTAAAAATATCATGCTGAGAGAGTAAATAAAATCCACTCGTTTGATACTAAAGATTTCTTTATGCATTATCTGCAACGCAGAGTTAAAAGCAAAAAGAAAAAGAAAAAACTCAGCCAGCCAGTGATCAGATTTATTATACTTATGCTTTTATTATTTTAAATAATACGGTGTGCTTTTATATTGATTAAATACATATAACATTCAGTGATGCATTAGATATTTCCAAGGCTTGCATATTTATAATTTTAACTATATGCCATTGTTAAAGTTACTATAACATCAGCTATTACAACTGTTTGACATAGCAGATAGTCAAAAGTCAATGACAGAAAAATATCATTATGTCCATTTAAACCTAAAAATATTTGAGAATTACAGAATTTTACTTATTAAATTATAAATTTTTGATAAGTGATCTGATTTATTATCTGTTATATATAAACATAATATTGGAATTATATAGGGTTATATAATATATAATATTTTGGAGTAACGAACGTTCGAGTGTTTTTTATTCAACATATCTTAGCATAGAAGTTTATCTGCAAGGCAGACATGAAATAAATCCATTTCCATTTATGATCCATGATTTTCTATAGAGTACAGATTTTAGAGATTGATACTGCAACATAGGTGAATTTCAGATTCTTGGAAAATTTGTCAACCGAAAATATTATACATGTAAGTAAAAAAGTGATTCAACCTGTAAATAGATCATTTTAAGGCAAAGTTTTTCTTTAATAGGCCTTTAGGAAAAATATTGGAGATACCATTACTAATTACAATTACCACAATCTGAATGATTATTTTATTAGTTATTTAATTCCATAAACGATTATCTAGATGTCAATTTAATGAACAATATTGGGTGATTACTAGCTTAGCTACTTAAAAAAAATCTAAACTTGATTGCAATCTGAAATAATATTCAACTTTTATGTGACATACACTTAAAAATAAAGTTATGGACAAGAAGGAATGTACTGAAAGAAAATATTACCAGTCTACCATTATACCTTTCATATATAATACTATACAGTTTTATAATTATGTCAATATAATATTAAATTTTAAATAAGTCAAACTTCTAGTTCAGTCCAGTAGACATCTTACCAAGTCTTGGATGTTTTTCTGAGAGTTACAATACAATTAATTAATAAATAGACCCCTACAGGAGATCTCTCTAGTATTCCTCTAATGGGAAACAGTAAACAAAAGGCAACAAAATGTTGGATGATGAGGGTTTAAGAGTTTTTGTTTTCTCTCTAAATAAAAATAGCTAGATATCTCTCACTGACCAATAAATGGATGACTAACTAGATTACTAATCAATGGCTGACTTGAGAGATCATTCCTTTGAGTATTATATATAATGATATATATATATATATTGATACAAAGTGTTTTTGTTGTGTATTATAAATGATATGTTTTTGTGGGTTGGTATATTTATAAAACAATATAAGGAATTTAATAATAATATATACAATATAAAATTTATAAAAATGGAGATTTGATGTTAAAGTAAAATATTTAGATGATAGAGATTAATAGAGCTAGTAATAACAAAATTATGTTAAAACATTTTATTAAAGGAGATAGATTAAGAAAAAATTTCTATAGATTCACAACAGGCATGGAACCAAAGATGGCAATTATTAAAATATTTTAAACACAAAAGTGATAGATATAGCGCAGATAGAAATATAGGTACTTTACAAAAACAATTTATTGAATTAAACACTAATTATGAAAATAATCATAGGAGTATTAAAATATATTTTTTAATTTATAAACCACCTAATTCAAATATTAATAATAATTGTATTATAAACAATAATAGAAGATCTAAAATTAATAAAAAATGGATAAAACTTTCCTACTTCACTAAAATTTATTATACATTACTAAAAAATAAAAATTATATAGACAAAAGTATTAACATATGGTGAATCAAATAGTAAAAATCTTGACAAATTAATAACTAATTATAAAATAAAGAAATGATACAAAATATAAAAAGGGGGGAATTGTATATAAAATTACTTGTGGAAGTTGCTGTATGGTTTATTATGGGCATACAGGGAAACAATTACATGAAAGACAGAAAAGGACATAATAATGCTATTAATAAGAAGAGATAATAGATGTGTATTATATATTCATTATTTAAAATATGGGCATAAAATAGATTGTGTCAAAAATATAAAACCTTTAAATTATATTAAAAGAAATTAATAGAAGATATATGAAACCAATTACATTAATTAAAACTAAAATAATTACATGAACATATATAAAACATCAATTAATTTGATTAATAATTGGCTAATGATAAATGAATGGAAGGTCATGTCATATGTATTATACAATTTTTTTATGCCTTAAAATATTATATAGTTTTAATAGGTTATAGGTAATTTTATATATAATAAAAAGATAGTGGTCATTATGAATGCAATGTAGGTTATAATTGTAAATTAGTTGAAGCACATAGAAAAGGGCAAGAAATTAATATTTGCCAAAAAGAGCTTTTTTGTCTTTGATTACATATATATTATTGTTATTATATAAGGATATTTTATAATATATTATGTCATTGATTTATTTAAAAATAAAACAATATATATATATTGTAATGGTCGGGGAAAATGTGGAGTCTTACCGTATCTGTGCTACAGGGTGCCAGCAGGCTATTTGAACCCTGGAGAATTTATATAGTAGGCAGATATGTAAGTTAAGATTCAAAATTTTACATGTTTTATTCCGACCATCAGCCCTAGTCACTAGCTCATGGAGCAGCAGGAGATAATATAAAATATAAATTCTTACTAAAATATATAATTTTTAAATAAAAGAAACCACTGCCAGTAATAACTCACAAACATTTATTAAACATATATAAAGTTTAGAATTATTTTAGTAAAACATTTATTAAACATATATAAAGTTTAGAATTATTTTAGTATAACTTTTACTTTAAAATTTAACTTTCATTTTAACTTTTATTTTAGAATTTAACTTACGTTTTAACTTTTATTTAAGAAGTTCACACAGATGAATTTAATATTTATTAGAATATCAAGTATGAATAGACTATATAGATTGTCTTTGAAAAGAAAATATCCTATTCCTGATTTAACCCTAGGCCAAAAGTTTGCAGTCAAACTAACATCAATCTATCTGATATATCGATGTATTCAATGCAACATGAATATGACAGCACAATACCATACTGTCAGGAATGCACACCTGAACAGCATGGTTATAGAGAAGAAATTGTCTCTCATCCAGTACAGGAATGTTACATCTGTCTGGTGAGAAGAACAATAAAAAAAACTCCATAGGGAAGGGATTTTGTCCTTTTTACCATCTTTCTATCCCATTCCATAGGCTAAAGGAATGATCCAAAGAGCAGGGAATACATCTGCTTTTGATAGTCAGTATGAAATGGGACTTATTTTGTCCAAGTGTGGCATATGATGTGATCTTGCACATAGCAGATCTCATACTACATCCACTAATTACACCAATATATCCAATCGATTAACCCAATTTAACTACGAAACAAAAACATAACTTTACAAATCTATGCAGCCATTTACACCCAACTTAAATTTAACATTTATTAAAAGTTGTTTAAAAAAAAATCATAATAAAAACTTAAAAGAACACGAAACAAATAACTTAATGGAAATGACTTAAAAAATACATAAAATAAAATTAGTTATTAATAATAATTTATGTTGGTCAGATAGGATTCTATTTCTATTAAATACTGAAAAGGTTTTGGAATTAAAGTTCTTACTGTTTTGAAAATGTTCATTAGTTATATAGTTCTTACTGTTTTAGAAAAGTTCATCCCTTACAGTTCCTTGCAATTTGGGATCCAGTGTTAATTCTCCCGATTTCCTGTGATCCGCAATATGAGAAAATGATTGGTCATTTCTCTTTCCTTTTTTTAGCAAAACTGAAGGGATTGAAGAGTGCATCTTTTCAATCCCTTCTCCTTCAACTCTCTCTGCACTAACACATACAGTACACCTCTGCTTTCACATCTCTTTTTATATTAACTTTCGAATCCAGTGGACATTACATCATGATGATGATGATCCTTTTGTTGAGGTCCATTTTCTGAGGGATTTCTTTTATTGGCTATTAGTTTCTATTGTTTTTTCTCTCCTATCTGACCTTTAATTATATATTTTGAAATACCCAAAGGCTAATTCACTTGGGCTAATTAAAATAATCATTTCCATTTTACATAATAGAATTAATTAGATTATTGTACATTCTTTTTATCTTTAAATCTTTTAAGATTCTTTTTCTCTCTGAGAATTTAGTTTTTAAAATACTTTCCTTTCTTTAATAAAGCTTTCTTTTAATAATTTTTCATCTGTGCGATTTTATATATATATAAAGTTTAGATGACTTTTTAACTTTCAATTTGTAATTCTTAAAAAAAGAAATTTTATTTGTGAACTTTTATTTTTAATGTCTAATTTTTTAAAATAAATAATGTAATGGCATGTGTGCCCATTACAATATATATATATAACAAAATGTATTTGTAATTTGTATGTTTAATATAGGGGTTAATAATCGATCTATGATATTTTACTCTCATTATGTACTGTTTAATTATATGCTATTAAAAAATAGTAAATAAATGAAAAATATTAAAATTTATAAATATGTAAATTTCATAAATCTGAATCATTTATAGTATTGCAGCTGTCTTTGTGTTTTCTATCTTGGGAGTATTCTTAGAAAATCTAGCATTGAAGAGTAGTAATTAATTTATTGAATGCATAGAAAACATATGTAAATACTTTAAACAGGCTTTAACCTGTGTTCAATGCATTTTAAAATTCATAATAATCAAGCATATTTTTCCGATAGAGGTACCTTCCAAACCACAACACAAGATAGTGACTTTTATAAAGATAAGAGTGGCCTTCTTATTTTAACCTAAATGTTCACTTATATAGGCGAATATTTTTTAAGCAAAAAGATTAGAAAGTCTACAAACTTAAAAGAATAAACTTAAATGATAAAATGAAAGTTATTAATTTAGTAATTAAAGAAAGAAAATCATATTCTCAAATGAATCATACTGATATATTCAAAAGAATAATAAAAAAATTGGTTCCACAAAAAAATGTTACCTTATTAAAATTACTCATTCTTTCAATTATTGTTCTATAATTTTTTTTTTTATCTCTAAATGAAAGTATAATATAAATATAAAAAAACTTTTACTATGGTTTTTCTTTTTTTTGAGTCATTTTTTCGCACTTGCATTTTTCAATTTCCATGTTTGTTTTCTTCTTGAAGACTTCTACACAATGTACTGAGTATTTGTCCCTTTTTGGTATGCAGTAATTTAGGTTCACCCAGAATGAATTTGTTCAATTTTTGCAATAGAATATTTTACAAGCTAACCAACAGAAAGAATTTTTCCATTTTTCTTTCTAATAATTTTCCAGATCTGGCTAACTCATAGAGACAATCATGCTTTTGATTGGAAACAAGGTTGCAGTGTTATTTTTTCTTTTACATTTTTCTTCAGTGAAGAAGGTTACATTGAGGTAGATAATGTTTAGCTTTTAGTTAAACTTAGCACATAGTTGTCTTTATTTTAAAAATATTTTTTCAAAACACATAGTATGCCCTACATAGCTAAATTCTCCTACTGTCTCATTCAGTAGATTGATAAGAAACTGACTGTCATCTTTAACAGTTGGGTCAGGAACTGATTGTTCTCTTCAACAGCTAGGCCAGGGATGCATACTTCTTACAGGATACTGAGGTCTTTTGATTGACCCACATCTATTTTTGGAACAAATCTATCTTCTACCAATCACATTCCTGTCTCCAAATGACAAAATTTAATACTAACCAATCATGATAAAAAAAATTACAACAGAATTGTTCAACTATTTACCTCCTTCAACACTGACATTAAAAAGCAAGATAAAAACTTAAATTAGACTCATAACACTGGTAAATAGACAAATGATTGAAGAGAAAGAACAAAAGAAAGTATTTATCTGATTTTTTTATAATTCTCTTTTTTACAAACATTTATAAATTATAACACCTTTCAAATATTAAAATTGTTTAAAAGATATGAAAATTCTTATACTATCATGTGATATTAAAAATATTTAAATTAATTGAATGCCAATTATTATCAAAACACATATGTGGCAAAATTAAAATTATTTCCCCATGAATTAAATTCTAAATTAAATGACCATGCTGCCAATTATTTATTTGTTTTTAATACAGCAATGTAGCTGCATGGATACTATATATTTGTTTATTTTATCAATAAAATACATTCACTAATTACAAAATTGCTTTGTAATTCATCTGAATTAAAAATAAGTTGGATAAAACTTAACCCTTCTTTCATTTAGATTTCTTAACAAACTTAGAATATTCTTTTTGATAGTAAATATATATCTACCTAGTAATATCTGGAAGATAAATCTGTTAATTACCAGATGCTTTATTAATAATGAATGATTCAAAAATAATTCTATAAATCACATTTATGCCTTTATTACCATTTATAAAGTTATCTCTTAATGATAAGATGATACGCATTTTTTTAAACTTCAAAATGCAATAATTCCTTTTTTCCAAATGCAATCCAGATGTTTAAAATTCACAATACCTTTTTAATTCATATTTTGTTTTTAAATTCATTTATTTGACTTAATACATATAAATATTATATAATTTACCTTTATATCAACCATATAGCCATTATTAAAGAATCTTTTTCAACCAGCCCAGAATATTCGTTGATTTAATTGTAATTTGTCTGATATATTCACAAATCTATGCATAATAATAAAATCTTATTTCTTTTTCTTATTCAGTTTCTACTCCTTTAAATACTTCTTTTTTGTGTGTTCTTTATATTAAATTTAATAAAATATTTGATTGTCTTAAAAAATAATTATCATCAGACATTTATTTATATGTGGTTATATATATGACATGATGAATGCTTGTTGAAGCAGCAAAAACATTTTATATATATTTAATATAAAAAAGAAAACATGTAAAGAAATATTTTAAGAAGTATAATTTATTGAATGTTTTTCTATAACGTATGCTGCGAGAAGAAAAGATAAGATTGTATTATGATGTGCAAAAATGTAAATATTTCAAACATGCTTCACTTAAATCAGTAAATGTTTTAGGTTGTTTACATGTTACTTCAACAAAAAGTATATATTGACAATTCCTATATAAAATGGCCGACATTATATAAATTTTGTAATAAGTATACTTTGAAAAAAAAAAGTATGGATTGAAAAGTATGATTTTTTTATTTTAATTTTATCATTGCAATTAGTGTGTTAATATAAAATGGCATAATATTTAATCTACACTAAAAAATAAATTGGATAAAACATGAAAGTTTTTCATTAAATATATAATTATATTATTTTAATGTCTTTGCCATGAGTGAAAGTGATGTTATCCTATTATGGGTGACAAACTATTAGCTTAAACTAATAACAATTTTATTCACATATTCAAATGTTTGACAAGATAACATATTGGCATAAGAAGTACCTTCTAATACAGAAAGCCGAACCTACTGAAAAATTGAATTTTTCTAATTATTTAATATTATGTATTCAATTTGTAATTTTGTTATTTATCTTTTATAAGTTTGATTACAATCTGATTCCATGTCATCAAAGTTAATTTAATTTCCTTAATTTTTATCCAAAGTGTTTTTCTGAAATTTTAATCTTAGAGGAATTATATATTAAATATTGTTAGTATAGAATTTATTTTTGTTAATATTAAGTATATATCAATATTTGTATTTAAATATTAATATTATTTTTGAAAATAGCTAATATACCTGACAATTGTCAAAAATTAAGTTGATTTCATTAAAAAATTTGGAATATGAAAAATATCAACTTAATTTATTTTATTTTTTAAATAAAATCATTTATTAATAGTTAACCTTTTTTTTAAGATAAAAATTATGCTTTAGGTTAAGGCATAAAATTTTTCATCACTTTTATTAGTTCACTTTATTTAATTCATAGTTTTTCTTTTCCACATTACTTCAACAAATTCATCATAATTATCTATTTTTTATGTTGTCTCTTCATAAGTCTTTTATAATCCATTTGTTTATCTACTTCTGTCATCTTTTAAAGTGCCATATCCTAATTCTATTTCTCTTTCCTAATTCTTTCAATGATATGTTATATTTATGTTTTCATCCATATATTTTTTTTTGATCTCTTTGTTATTATCAATATATTTTTCATATTTCACCATGTTGTCTGAATTTTTAAAGCCAGTGAAATATTTTAAGCATTTAATCCTACATTTTTTACTTGCACCTGACATCTCTCCTAACATTTTCTTAGGCATTGGATCATTGTTTGCAAAACAACCACATCTATAAAAAAATCTAAATGATTTATGTAATCATAATTTTTTTGCCCCTATTCTAGTCCACAACATATTTCTCACAAAATTACTGCAAAATGATTTGGAAAATTGAATCAGCCTATCATATACCTTTATCATATGTAAATTTTCTTGCTGTCTCTATTTAATCTAATTACTGCTGTTGAATTTTGATAATTATTATTATATATTTCTTTTATTTATTCTGATATTCTACAGTTTTACTCAATATCAAATCTAATACTTTTTTTATAATCTAAAACTCCAAAGTGTAATGGCAATTTATTGATTCTTCCGATATCTTTTAATCCTTATAAATGCTGTATTATTAGATAATTCTATTAAATCTCATTTGTTATTTAAGTGATTCCAGTCCAAGAGTTCTTTGCAGATGCATTTTTTAAATATTGAAATTGCTATTTCATTTTTCCAATTGTCTAGTTTATTCTTCTTATTAGGACATTTTGCACATAGTTTTGACAACAGTTTTATTTATTTATTTTTCTATTCTTTATAAATTTTATTCTATGGCTCACCGTTTATTTAAAAATACTTGGAATGTCAAAAAATGTCATAAATATAGAGGTCACTTTATTTTTTTGTTATTGTTCTTTAATAAACGATTTAATTTGCCAATTGTTCTTAATGATTATGATGTGCTTTAATACAAATTGGTGAAGTTATTAAATTAATAAATCAATAATAATATTTGGCTTAGAGCTTTCAGGGTATGTTAACTCCCACATTCATAGCCTTTGTCATTAGTGATTCAGAGCAGTTGTATCACTAATGACAAAGGCTATGAATAAGGTGTTAACATACCCTGAAAGTGCTAAGCCAAATATTATTATTATTTATTAATTTAATAACTTCACCAATTTACATTAAAGCACAACATAATCATTATTGTTCTTACATTAGTAGAATTCTTTATAGAACTTTTCACCCACACACCCATAATTTCCTGTATTTTTTTCCATAGTAATACTTATTTTTATTAATGCCAAAACAACTTTTCTGAGACCTATTTTTCTTTAATAGCATTTCTTTATTAGTCACAATTATACTTTCTTCTGTCATCATAACTCTTTTCCATAACATTTTACAGAATTTCTGATATTAAAATATTCTAAATGAATCATTTTAAAACATTTTCATACTTTTATCATCTACATACCTAGTTTTGTATCATACTAGTTTATTGATGATTTGTTTGCTTTTTGTTCAAGCTTTGTTTTGTATCAGTTATCTTTTTGTTGCCTTCATTCATTTCTGAGCTATCTTTGGGGAAGTCTCTTAATATTTTTCCAAATTTTACTTTAAGATATTTTTAAGGAATAAGAATATATAAAATTAACAAAGCGTATGACTTACTTGAATGAGACGCTATAACGATACACAGAAATTATTACACGCTAAGCACTTTTCGGGGGCCTTTAGCCCTCATATTTTACAAAAGAATAAGATCATGTAAATTATTAATAATATGGTCTTTAATTGTTTTTATTCTTATTAATAAAGAACTTTACTTCCTATTTTGAATTATTAAGAACATTACAATCTGAAATGAATATTTTCTGATAATAAGAAAAATGTATTTAACTCTGTTTTGCACTATATTTATTTTATGCTTTGGATTTTTCACAATAGAAATCATAATTTCCAGGTTTTTCACTGTTTATAAATTCCACTGGTTAATGTCTTCTCCAAAAATGTTTTCCATATGCAAATTTATTTTAATATTTTTAATCTTGCAATCATTTTACATACTCACAGCAATTGGTATGGACTGAGGAACTACCTTGTTCCAGATCCAGGACAATAGACCAACCAAAAGTTCTCTACTTTTTATTAGCTGATTATTGAAGGGTCCAGAAATAAGCTTCTTATTGTGACACAAAAAATAGTTGTATGAGTCTTTCAAGATAATTGTGATACTGATCATAAAAGCTTATGAATTCCTGAATCATAGCTATTTGAAAAACTTGGAGTTTGAAACCATCCGAAATTTAATTATATGATTGAATAACTTACAAGGCTTCAAAAATATAAGTAATTTGACACATTGAGTACAGCCATCAGAATCAACAATGTTTACATGCTGATAATATATTCATCACATCCATAAGGCTAATCATGAAAGAATTGATGAAAAGAAATTCATATCCAGGTAGCAAAAAGGTAGACAGAAGATCCACTTGGCGGGGAAATATTTTTGTATGTTGAAAAATAGAATGATGATTCAACCTGTGAAAATAATCTTATATGAATAAAGAGAGATCAGTATGCTATCAAGAAAGTTCTGCATTATTATATGGATATTGAAGTAGATAAATGGCAAATCATTATTTGAGAAATTTATGTGTAACTGATTTGTAATGTATACACATTCACTGTATGGGTATTATGGTGAAGAAAAGATAGGGAAACAGGATGGTTTGATTTTATTGGCCAAAATTGGATGATAATGTGTTTATTATATTTAAATACATACAACATATGCCAGAGAAGCAAACTTGATAATATTTAAATCATATGTAGGGGTTGTTAAATTCTAAAATACTAGAAAAAATCTAATGAAACCTAGCAGTGAATTTTGATGATTCATTAAGATATTCAGAAGAATGAGAGTGTCTTATGGTGGATTATGATGATAGGTAGTTGTGTATACAGTAGATCACTCGAATGCCCAGAACATTATTTATGCCCTTGAAATTCAGTATTTTGGTATAATAGGAAAACCAGAAGCAATTATTTCAGGCCATGGAATCCTATTTATGTTCAGTGTATGGCAAAAGTGGGGTCATAAAACAAGAAATTAAACATATTTGATTTCTCTTTGCAACTCACAGTTGAAACCATGTGAACATGTGATGTATGAGCTGATGCAACTATTCAGGGTTTTTATTAATAGCATCATCATGGTTGGGTTAATCCACCTCAAAAAGATGGTAAATTACATTAATTAAATGATTAATGAGTCCAAATGGAATTTCTAAAATATTTTTCGACAATTGACTTAGTTCAAAGTATGAATTATTATCAGGGCACATTTTCATGTATCTGTCATAGTTCAATTTGAAAATACCATAAGGAAAAAACTAAATCTTATGGAATAGATTATGTAACCCCTTCACATTGCACATTTTGGTTATTTTGCTATGAAAATAGTATTTGTATATGAATCTGTAGTGATATTTTATGTCCTAATTAAAGGAAGGGCTGGGTTGATTTCCCTGAAATAGAATATTCCTACATACATCCCTACAATGAAAAGATAATTCTGTCATGTGTAAATTACATTATTATTTAATATAAGTCTTATAGGAAAAGGGTATATTATGATAATTAAAGATGAAGTAATGTATAACAAATCATCAAAAAAGTATTGTACAAGTTTATACAGGAATTTATTTGTGTGCATGTCTGTTGTGTAAAAGAAATTCATTATAGAAAAAATAGAGATTTAAAATTCTCTGTAGATATAAGGGGTTTGCTTTCCATTATTAATAATTTTTATAATATGGTGCAATGGCAAAGTGGCAAATCCTGGAGCTCAAATCCATTGCTCTTTTATTATATCAAGCTTAACTACCTAGAGTTCAAAACTTCTATGAATGCATGAGCAATAAATCATGCAATTATTTGCTATGTATGGTTAGGTATAGTGATACGATTCTAACAATCAAGATAATCATGGTCCTTCTGAATCTCCATTATTATATTATTAATGCAGCTTACTTTTATAATCCCTTGTGTAACATATCCCTATAAGGTCAATGATGCTATAAGATAACCATATCTAAAAAACTAATTCATGAAGGTATTATTATTACACTTAGACATAGTATGCTTTAATTTATGTTTATTGCAGATTTATTTCTTCCAAGATAGAACATCATGGTTAATTTGGCATAAAATCATGATGTTCATAATAATCTTTATAACTCTATTCTAAACATACATCTTTATGATATTTTTTAATATTATTCAATGAATAAAAGAAACCAATGTTATGCAAAGAAAATGGATTTGAACATTTTCTTCAACATAATGCTTATTATATCTTCTACTCATAGCATATACTAAACAAAATATTGATAGTGAATGAAACTGTTTCTATTCTTCTATCTGTATACATACATACTCATCATTTGTTGTTATTATTTTAATAACTATATGTGAAGAAACATTTAAAAGTATAATTTTCTTTTTGTTTGTTATCATTATTTATATATTGTTTTATTATATTTCATTTACATATTTATATTATAATATAGGGAATACAGTCCTGTATGAGGAATCAAAGTGATTTGAGGTCAACATGGGCATAACAACAATATTGGCATCAGCATGAATTTGGGCTTTCCATCATCAGTGATTTTCAATGGTACTGATGGCTGAAGAGTTGGAGGCTGGATTAGATTGAAGCTTGTCCAATAAAGTAAGAAAGACCAAGTCTAAAAAAAAAAAAAAAATGTTATAAATATGTGTGAGAGATGATAATCTGGACCAACTGATGAGGTTCAGCACGAAATACGAGGTATTGGCTTATTATTGATCTTTTCTACATATGTGTGAGCATGGGTATCAGTGATAGCAGATAGTGTGGATAGTTGAAAAGTGCTTGAAAGTCTGAGTTCAAATCCTCTATATTTTCAATTAAGTCTATGGCATATGAAGAGTGCCCATATTTCAAATATTATATTTATATTCTAATAAACTTACCTTTAATATAAAAGAAATCTCTTGGAATTTAATTTATCTTATACTTTTGCCCACTAGGACTAGTTGAATGAAGAAAATGTTAATAGAAATTACATTCAAGAGGAGTGCAGGATAGTATATGTTCGTATTTAAGATTTTAGTCAAAT
>JAQFVV010017691.1:0-16042 GCA_028023455.1 Epiperipatus broadwayi
TGTTTTTGTATCTTTGTTGCACTTTTGCTTTAGAGAGTGTATTTATTAATAGACGAAGCCATGGTTGTAAGAGAATTTTTGTACCAAAAAATTGGGCTAGTTTTGTAGAAGTTATATGATTTTCTTTATTATATATATTCATTACATTTGTGCATAAAATGCCTTACCTTCACTGTAATTAATGAACCAATTTTTCCTGGGTGCTCTGGCTAGATTAATTCTCATTAGGCATGAGTACATGAGGCTTGTGTGGGATATGAACACTACTTCTGAAATAAAACTTACTGAGAAAATTCTGAGAGTTGCCAACCACTATTCTAATTTTGAACCACCTATTCATTTTCACTACATCTATAATTAATTACTCAATCTATAATTTTATAATACTTTATCATTCTTTCTCTGTTTGACTACAGCAATCCAAATCCTACTACCAAGATCTAAAAGTTTTGTATTTTTCCTTTCAATGTATTAGTATTTATGACTTATCTCTACAGCATCATTGTAATCATTAATAAATATGTTTAAATAATTTATAAATAAAACCCATTAAACCATTGAAACTTGAATTAACTTTAATTATAAGTGATCATTTTGCCAAAGTATTATTTGGAAAAATGTATTTTTTGTTCTTGGACTATAAAATAATATTTACAGCACTATGGTGGTGCTAAAATCAATCTATTAATGAGGTCTACAATACATTTAGTGGAATGATTTTGATGACTGGTCAAGAGTTATAACTTGAATAATGATATAGTGGCAAAATAGAAAGTAGTAGTAATAATTGAAAGTCTTGAATTTTTCAAATGTAGAGTAAACCCAATATGTAAACTTTGCTATTAAAGACCAAAAATGGTAGGACATCACTAACAGGCTAAGACTAATGACATTAAAGTAATGTTTACATAACAGTATCCATATCTATGTTATTAGTGCTTACGTTCTAATATAAACTTATTGCAATAATATCATTAAAGGTGGGGTGGGGGTAGAAATTAATATACTTGTTTCTAAAAGACAGACAACTGTAACAACAGTTCTTAAAAATTATGGCTATATTACTATAAATTTGATGAATGATGTGTTATTACATTTTCTGCATGATATGTTTATACAAAAAAATTATTACAAAGAACCTTGAATGCATCCATGCTTGAATGAATATCATTTCAAGAATTAAACAACAGGAGAGAGAATAAAAAAAAAGTCAGTAATTATGCAAGCATTTATGGAGCTCGTACTTTTAGAGATAATAGATGCTGTAATGTTAAAAAGTTGCAGTGTCATTAAAGAAATAGATGCTATTCTAAGTACACTATTGGAAAATTTGATGATCATTTTTTAAAAGCTACTACTTCTCATGCTAAGTTCCAACCAGTTCTGAATATGAATGGACATGTTTTTTGCTTCATTAAAATAAAAAAATTCTGAATAATTTTCTGTCAATTATTATGAATGACTTGGTCAAATGGAAATATGCAGCAATGCTACCCATCACATTATTAAAGTCTGTGCTTTAATTCATCAAATTGGTCATTGAACCCCTTCCACCCTTAATCAACTAATTAACAACACCAAAGATACTCTGCCCTTAGACCAGAAGTCATAAAAATTACACAAAATTGCATGCAATTGTACTAACTGCTGTATATTATGGGGAATCACATACCAACCTATCTAACTCAAATTGCACAATATATACTCATGCCAAAGCTCAAATTGATGCTAAATCAATCTTCTATGAGCATGAATCAAACCTTGGCCTGACCTTTGAACTTACATCTATCCTCTGAATGTAATAATGCCAAACAGAAGGGAAAGAGGCCTGGTACAGTGCTAGAAATAAACACACAATTAACAAAAAAATTCCTGCATCCTCTTTTCAAAAAATGGCCAACATAAATAACTCAATTACCATTTAAATATGCAAATTCTCTATTGAGTTTCCATTTCTTTAATAAAAGTCACCTTGTCCTTTCATCATCAATGCCATGATTATGACTAGTGTGATTAAATAGTCAAAAGTGCACTAGGCATATTTTAATAATTTTGAAAAATAAAGCTTATCTCTAATACCATTATGCATATACTTTATATGTTTGTCAACCAATTAATAAAATAAATATAATGTTTCATATATAGTATTGAAATTTAAATGCAAAAGATCAATATCTTTAAAACAGATTGTAAATTAAAGCTGCAAATGAGTTACAATTTTCTTGCAATCATGATTAATATACATTTGAAAACAACATAAAAATCTAAAAAACTATTATGAACTCTTTAAATCGGTGAATATAAACTCATTTGTATAATGATGATAAATATTTTGAATAGGGTGGAGGCATTATTTTTGATGATTTATGGATAATGATACAAAAATGCAGATAACTTAAAAACAAAAAGAATATGGATCATAAAGAAATCAGTAAAAATGTTAGCTTCAAAACTATAAATTAGTAAAATATGAGTCCATGAAATTATCTACCTAATCTTAAATGTATTTTTACTGTTTCCATTTATAAAAAAAAAAAAGGGAACAGAAAAAAAACTGGTAAATATAATGGAATATCACTGCTACCTAGCAGAAATATTTTCAAGAATTTTATTAAATAGATTGTTTATAGTTGTAAATTACAAGAGATTCAATGTTGATTTAAAAAATTATTGCTGCTAATTGCAGAAAAGTACCTATGAATAAAGGATTTAAATCATGTTATATATTACTGCTTCATTATGGAATAAAATGAAAGTATTATTTCTTGTAGTAGAAAATCTAAGATATGTGAAACAAGATGTAGAGTCTAATCTCCCCTCCCCCATTTTTATGATAGTAGCGTGTTTATAAATGATTTCATAAAGAAAGTATTAAATGTGATATAGATGTAATAGTGGAACTTTTATTTCAAAATACATCTATAGTATGCTGGTGATTATGCTATCATTGCCAATTCATATACTATTATTAAAACATTATTAAAATATTATTCATATTATTTTGAGTGCAACCTATGAAGATTTTGATTTATTAATTATTGATCAAATAACTCAAATGATAAAAAAAAAAAAGATAATTATAGCTTCAAAATGTAGATCACTCAAAAGATGTTATTAGATTTTTAGATAAAAAAAAAGATAACATAATTCAAATATGTGACTGTTATATTCAACAAATTACATACTTAAGATATGTCATCTTAAAGATGCAACTTGACATTTATTAAATTTTCTGTATGAAAGTGAAACATGGTTACTGCCTCCATATAATTATATAATAAATTTTGATAACCATTTCTTTCAATAATGATCCACAGGGATAATAGAATATGATGGTAAGATCATGAAACCAATTAGTATGTTTTTTATCTTGCCAGATATGAAAATATTTTAAAAACACACTTTCATTGAGACATGCATATAATATATGAAAAACAATAAATCTCCAAAAAAATATGTTACGATAAATTTAAACATAGTTTTCACTCATATTACACTGATTATCTTAAAAAGCATTATAAAAAAGAAAAAATCAATTGCTTTCATTGAAAAAATATGACTGATATTATATAATGGAGAGCTATAATTAGCAAGGATATTAAAAAAAAAAAACAAGTTTTATGCAGAAATAGTTAAAAGACAACATCACAAGATTGATGTATAATATATTTAGATGTAGATTAAGACATTGATTTCTGTAATACTCAAAATTCAACATGAACTTTTTCTTTATTTCTCTCTTTTTCAAGTTAGAGTGATAGCTAATGAATATAATGAAGCCTTCAAAATAATATTCTTATACATTTAAGATCTTAACATTTTAAATGGCAATCCTATAAAATACTATTTAATTCCTAAGATTTTAGATAGATGTATTAAAGTGACTAATGTGCTAAATCCCAGAAAATACTTCTTGGAATAGTTTTTTGGGTGTTTATTCTAGTTATATCAACTGCAAACTAAATTTATAACATTATAACAAATAATGAGAAATAATATTAAATTATTATTCCCATTTCTACCATTTTTTTGCATCTTTCATTTGTCTTCCTTGATAACAAAACCAGTACCATAGAAACAGTATTATTTTTTTCCCTGACATCATCATTTCTCAAACTGCTAATTTCATCACGATAATTATTGACAAATAATGACTCTTGATGTGATTTTTTCAGTATGTCTAATTAATTTGATATAAAATGACATAAAGGTATTTTTTTGTTTTATACTTTAGAAAATAGTTGCTACAAGATGTTTTTCAATGATGGTTGTGTGGATCACTCTTTAATTTATAATTCATTGCAAGTGGTTTGTTCTTGCTCTTTACTGAGGCTTATGAGGTAATTGATGAAGTGATCATTTTGTATTGCATAAATAAGTTAGTTACAGAAACATTTTAATTATACAACATTGTTATCAAATATAAAGATATCTATGTTCTGTATCTGATCTGTATATTTTCATTGCATATATAGTTACTTTTCATCAAAACAAATCATATATATATACAACTTACAACCAAAAGGGATGAAGTGTTAGGAACAAAAATTTTCAGTTGCACTTCTTACAAACATTTCACTGAATAAACATTAAATTGTTCCTATGTATAATTTTCTAATAAATTGTTTGGAGAAATTTTAAAATACTTACGATATAATAGCTTTAAAAGTATTGCAATTTTTAAAAGATATTAATCTACAAAGTTGTTCAACCTGACTTAAGGATACTACAATTGTTCCAATTTTTAAAAAATAAAAGAATATACAGGACTGCAGTAATTATCATGAACTATTGTTATTATCTACTACAGCAAAAATAATTTCAAGAATTTGTTGAATGGGTTGTCTTAAGTATGAATCATAGATGAATGGTTATCAAAGACTCAATGTGATTTAAGAGAATTAAGAAGCACTAAGAACATAGTTTTTATTGGCAGAAAAATGTTAAAAAAAGCATCTTGGAGAATAAAAGAAGATTTTATACATTGGTTTTATTAACTTAGTCAAGCATGCTTGATTTAGTTAATCAAACAAGTTTGCCTATTGTTTGTTTGTTGGTTGTTCACCAAAATTTATTCATATTATAGCAGCTTCTACATGATGGAATAAGAGGGACATGTCTATTACTATGGATGAAAATCTGCAGTCCTTTGAAATAAAACTGATGTTAAACAAGGACCTTTGCTTTTCACTTATTGTTTTTCAATTTTGATGATTGTGCTGTCTTTGGAATCTGTTTATCAAGTGGCTTAATGAAACAGGAAAATGTCAAGATGTGATATATAAATGTTGGTAAAAATTTTAATTTGTAAATTTAAAAAAAAAGTTTATCTTCTTAGATTCTGGCATTAGAGTATGCTGAATGACTGTGTCTACTCTTGATGAAGTTCTAAAATATGATTTACAGAATATACTAAATGTTTTAAACGCAATTTAAGACTAGTTTTAATAATTAATAGTAAATAATAAGTTTTTGAGAATGTAAACCTTAGTTCAATTCTTTTAGCTATAGTTATCAATCTGAAAGTGTAAACCAGTTTAAATACTCTGGCAGTTTTTTATAAATAGAAAAGTGAACCTAGATGTTAAGGTGCAACACAGAGTCCAATGTACTACTGCTACTTTTAGCAAATTAAAAAGATAGTACTTAATCCAGAGAATGGCCTACTTCAATTAAATTAGTGTAGATATGTTGTTTTATGCCCAACATATTGTATGAAATTAAGACAATGGCATCCTACTGATCCAGTATTAAGACCTTAGAAAGTTTCATTTAAGAATACTCCATAAACTTTTAAAAATGCAATAGCAAGATCATAAAAATCAATCAATATGTTCTTCAATTTAATGGATGTGTGATAGTATAAAGTCCACTATTCTAAAGTCCACCTTCATTAGATTTGTAATGTAAAACCAATAAACAATCCACAAGCTTTGAAAGAAAGTGTTTTATGGTGAATTTGACATGTGTTTTTCATGGAACAGCTAGTGCCCCATCTACATTATAAGGATTATTCCAAAGAAACTTTAAGAAGTGTAATATTGGATTGTTTTTATTGGGAAGATATGGCAAAAAATAGAATATATTGGAGAGCTACTAAGCATGGAGTTGAACGATTTCAGAGAGAAAAGGTGTTCTGTTGGAAGAAATTTAAAAGTCAGCATTGCAAAGTATCGAATAAGCAGAAAACTGCAACCAGCATGTTTTTTTCAGAGGAATCTATTTGTGCTTCAAAATTGATTTTGTAATAGTCATTGCAAAACTCATTTTCAGAGCAGTTTTTTCTCTTCTTTTCTTTCCTTGGATGTGTGGAATGGCCACACTCATTTATGGGTGACTGCTATATGTATGCATATGTAATTTTATTGATTTTTAGCACTATTGTTTCCTATGTCTGCCATTTATTTTCTTTACTATCTTGAAAAATGTTGAATAAATTGTATAACATTTGGATTTTTGTTTATACTTTAATTTTGTCTATAACTTATAAATTACTATTATTTAACAAACTATATTAAAAATAAATATGCAATAACTAATTTTCCTAAACTAAGAATTCAATCTTTTCCCTGTATATGCAACATGATTCCACACCATGTTATACATTCCAAAATTCATGGACAGTATCAATGTATAATATATATATATTGTGATCATATTTTCTACCATCTCATACCTATACGATATATATATATATATATATATATATAATTTAGTAAAAATGCCTGTAGTTTGTACTAAGAATTTTAAAAATTATTAAATCAGTTAAAGTTTTTTATCTCATGAAGAAGCCTCTAAAATTTCTTCGTTTAATTTTCTTTTAATTTATTTAAATTAATTATAAATCAAAGATAAACTTATTTTTATATTGGACTATTTCCATCATCTAATATGTGTATTAAATGTCTTTAGAAAAATTTAACTTTATTTAAATATTCCAAATACATTCAACTGTTAGTAATAGTACATCAAACAGGTATAAATATATGCACAATGTTTTGAGAGGTATTATTCTCCTTTCAGGTGTTGCTGGCCTTACCAGTGACAGTACTAGCAGTAATTCAAACCTAGACCTAAATTCTTTGAGTATTGAATTTTAAGCTAATGTTCTAAACTAACTGAGCTATCCTGCCAAAGTCTGTAGACATTTTAGTGTACTTATC
Organism: Epiperipatus broadwayi; assembly: GCA_028023455.1. NCBI lineage: Eukaryota > Metazoa > Onychophora > Udeonychophora > Euonychophora > Peripatidae > Epiperipatus > Epiperipatus broadwayi. Next base: position 7,164 of record JAQFVV010017691.1, read on the forward strand.
TATGAGACTCTTCCTGATTTCTCCACTCTTTCCTAAAAGCAAAGTGTTAGTTGTTTCCATACATTATGTATAGTCACATTAAGTTGGCTTATGGAATTTTTTGCCAATGTCATGTAAGCAGCTTCTTTAAATTTTCTTCTTTGTACCTTTTCTTCTTTATCCAATATTTTTGTATTTTCCCAATAGAACATATCTTCATTGGCACAGACATGGTCTGCTACCCTAGATACATCGGTTTTCTCTCTTCTAATCATCAGGTCGTGATCTTGAAAGTGTTTTTCAATAGGATGATTGGTCTACTAATATATGTTCCTTCCACATTCACATGGGATTCCATAGATGCAGTTTTTCTCTTCAGCATTTCAGTTTTAGGGCTTTGTAGACGTAAAATTCTTCATGGTGTGTACAATACGTGTAAGCTGACCTGATGTTATACTGATTGCAGATTTTCCTTAATTTGTCTAAGTTATTTTGGAAAATATGTACACTACAGTATCAATAATTGTATTTCTCTGATGTTTCTTTTTGTCTATTTAATTTTTTGAACTTCATTGGTACTGCAAGAGCACTTCTGGTGGTTTTTCAGATGATGGGGAGTTTCTTTCTTTTACTGATGGGTAAAGCTATAGGCATGACGTAGAACAAAATATATAGTATTTGATAGCTTAACCGAGGTGGCTTTCAAAAATGTTTACTTTCAAAAAATGGGTTGAAATTTAGATTTTTGGAGAGAATTTTTTTAATCGACGCCAGTATTTCATTTTTTCTTTTTGATAATTTTTGTACTATCACGGGTTATAAAAGACAAAAATGGTTTACAGGCTGCAAGTGAGGAACTTTCGCCACGGTGGTATTTCACAAAGAAGGCCTACAATAGAGTTTTCAACTTAATGGTGTAAGTAACATTTAGCTATTTTTTTTAAATTTTTTGATAAAATTATCTTTTTTATTAATTTTTTAGTTTGTATTGATTATTGTGTGTTAGTTATCTATTTGTTTATGCTCATATAGAATTCACATCCTATAGTAATTTTCTAACAGTCGTGCTTACACTTTATTATAAAAAATATGGTTTTCAAAAAGTATAACAATTTATTATGAAAATCATTAGTACTATGTTTTATATAATATGGTTTATAGGTAATGTGTTACAAAGACTAACTCAGTAAATTTATACAAACATTGCATACACAAACATATAATCAAATTTCATACGCACTTATAGAAGTTCATATCTATACTAATTTTCTAACGTTCTATCTGTCTATTGCCAAAATAATGTTTTTCCAAAAATATAATAATTTGCCACTTTAAAAATCATTAATGCTATGTTTATATAATATGACGTAGACAAGTAATATGTTATAAAACTATTAATCAAATATATAAAAATATTGCCTTTTTAAACACCAGTCAAATTCTGATTCGTGTTTATGTATTTTGTTTACTCTTTAGTTTGTGCTTTGGTTTTCTGCTATATGCTCTAACATTGTTTTCAAGTCTATAACTTACAAATACACATATGCAAATAGATTATATCAATGTGGTACAATAAATATAATAAGATAGCATCACTTCTGTGCATAAAAAATATAAACATCACTTGTGTGTGCATAAAGAATATAAACATCACTGGTGTCCATAAAGAATATAAACTTCACTGATGTACAATCTTCAGAAACATTCTAATGAATTTAAATTAGAACTTACAAATAGGTTTCAAGTGTTAGGAGATTTTGAACATGATTCAGATTTGAATGAAATTAATATGAAAATAACTGATACACTTTTAAAAACTGCAACAAACATAGCTGGTAGAAAAAAGCAGCAATTGACTAATAAAATTTCTACTGAGACTAGAGAATTTATGAAGAAAAGAAGGAATATGAAGATATACAAAAATGATGTATTAAAAAGGAATTGAATATCTCAAATTTTGTAAATGGTACGGAAAAGAGTTGAAATTTTAAAATTATTGGAAATAGCAAGGAAAGCTGTAGAAGAAAATAAAGTCTCAAAAAATGTTAAACAACATTTTGGTATTGGTAGGAAATTTATATCTGCAATAAGAAAAAAAGATGGAATTATTACTAAAAAGAGAGATGACATCATGAAATTGGTAGAAGATTTTTATCAAGAATTATATAGTAATAAAGAACAAGTACCTCCTATATCTATTACATCTTCCGAATTGCCCAGAATTTTAAATGAAGAAGTGAGACATGCAATTAAGTGTATGAAGAAAGGAAAGGCTCCAGGAAATGATGGAATTATAATTGATATATTAAAAGAAGCAGGTGAAGAAATAGAAACAATTTTAGCAAAGTTATATACCAAATGTCTAAATGATAAAGATGTACCGGAAGATTGGAAGAATGCAGTAATAATATTAATATTTAAAAAAGGTGATAAAGAAGATATTAGAAATTACAGACCTATCAGCCTTTTATCAGTTTTATATAAAAAAATTTTACCAAGATAATTACAACTCGCCTACAGAGAACTTTGGATTTCCACCAACCAAGAGAACAAGCTGGATTTAAAAGTGGTTTTAGTACAATAGATCATATCCAGGTATTGAGAGAAGTCATAGAAAGGACAAACGAATATGAGTTGTCATTATGTTTTGGATTTGTAGATTATGAAAAGGCATTCGATTCTATACACATTTCTTCAGTGATTAAAGCATTGGATCATCAAGGTATAGATCCAGGATATTGTCATATTTTAAAGAATATTTATAAAAATGCAACAGCAACAATTAGATTACATAATGATACTGAAAAATCAACATTGAGAAAGGTGTAAGACAAGGTGACTCCATATCTCCAAAACTCTTTACAGCAGTGCTGCAAGAAGTATTTTGTGGATTAAAATGGGAAACTAAAGGAGTGAAAGTAAATGGAGAGTATTTAAGTCATTTAGATTTCGCAGATGATGTAGTTGTTTTTGCAAATAATGCTTCAGAGCTGCAGGAAATGTTGCAGGAGTTAGCAGATGAAAGTAGAAAAGTAGGATTAAAGATAAATGTTAAAAAGACTAAAGTAATGTTTAATCGATTTGCTCAAAATATGAAAATAAAGATTGATTATGAAGAATTAGAAGAAGTTAACAGTTACAAATACCTTGGTCAGATTATTAATACAGATGGAAACATAATGGAGGAAATTAATCATAGAATTAAACTTGGTTGGAGTGCTTTTGGTAGAAATAATTTGATACTAAAAGGAAATATGCCTATGTGTTTGAAAAGGATGGTTTTTAACAAATGTGTTTTACCAGTTCTTACTTATGGATCTGAGCTCTTGGACACTTAATAGAAGAGCAATACAGAGACTTCAGACCACTCAAAGGAGTATGGAGAGATGTATGTTGGGAGTAACAAGAAGAGATCGAAAACGCAATGTATGGGTAAGACAACAAACAGGTGTTACTGACCTTATTGAAAAAATTAAAAGATTGAAATGGAGTTGGGCTGGACATATTGCTAGAAGAGATGATAATAGATGGACAATTGAAATTTTAAACTGGATTCCAAGAGATTGTAAAAGACCCAGAAAGAGACCACATGTGAGATAGATGGATGAAATAAGAAAAGGTGCAGGGGTGTTGTGGAGAAGAGAAGCTAACGATCGGAGAAAATGGATTAAACTTGGAGAGACCTTCATCCTGCAGTGGATTGATAATGGTTGATGATGATGATGATGATGTACACAAAAAATATAAAATGAAGAGATGAAACTCATTTTATCAGTGATATAGACAGTAGCCTACAATTTCTACAAGGTTTTAGATGATAAGAAGCCACTTCTAAGTGATGATTTCTTTTGCAGCTTTTATTAGAATGAATCTTTTTCTTTGTATACCCTGGATATTTAGAACATTTGGGGTACAAGATAAAAATGAAGAAGTCATATCCTAATTCTTTTGTAGATTGTGAAGTTGTGTATTAACTCATGGGCAGACATGTTATACATTTAGAAAGATAATTTTGTGAGGAATATAAAGAAATTATCACTGAAGATGTATTTTCAATTTTAGTTAATGTTAATTTTCAAATTATGAATGTAAACAATAAAATAATAATTATTTTGGATGTGAAAATTTCCTTTTTCTCTTATTTTTTATATAGTTTACTACTATTTATTTTATGCTTATTGTTTTGGTTTCATTATACAATTAAACTGAAGAGATGAAAATTAGGTCTCAGGCCAGTATTTTAAAAATTCAATATATATATTGGAGCTAGTGTTAATGTTTTTAATAATGGCTGATGTATAATCATTTTTTCATAAGAGTTTGTTCTATATATATCTTTTTCTTTTTTCCAAATCAAAAATCAATAAATTAAACTTTTGGGGATTATTCCATAGTGATAATATAACCCAAGTGTTTTAGGTTACATGTGATTGGATATATATAGGCTAGGTATTTTCCTGTATGTGGGTTCTCAGTAAAACTGTAAAGTGAGGATTTTGCCATAAGTGTAATCTTACGCCATAAGAACATCTAAGAATGCTAATTTTATCAAGAATCAATTGTGCATTTAATTGAAAGGGATATATTGTTGATGTGTTTCCAGAAAATTTATAGCAGTGCTCACTGTGTGACCATACACAAGGTTTTTTCTTAAAAGCTTTTTTTTTTGTTTTCACGGAAAATGTGGAAGGTTGGGGGAATTAGAGAGGCCTACAATTAACTCTATAATTGTTCAAAGTTACAAAATGTATTTTTAATTTAAAAATATTACAGAGTCTGTCTGTTATATATTGCACTAATTAATCAAGAACTTTTTCTCAATTAAAATTCTCAAGAATAAATAGACAAAAATTGTAAGTGAATAAAATTTGCCAAAATAATCCAAAAAGGTGTGAATTCTGTTCACAAAGATAAATTGTAGAGTTTTCTTTTATTCAATAAGCTCATTGGCAACTTTTCACAAAAGTGCTAATATATATTAAGTTATGAAAATGTTCTCCAGCTAGAGAGAGCATCAAGGATTTCCTCCCAGGGAAAACTGTTCTCCAGCCACACTTTGGGAGCTGTGCCACATTTTCAGCTATGGAAAGGAAAGAGCTCCACCAGCTAGCTGAGAATGAGTTCAAGAACCAGAGGACTGCGTGATTCACTTCAGAAACTATATGGATTGTATCTTCATGGTGAAATTAATAGCTGATCAATCAGGGTAAAACATATAAACTATTGCTTAAGTAAACTTTTATTATATAATTGGCATGATATCAACCTAGACTCAATCAACAGAGTCTTTAATGCATTGCAAAAGTTCCAATATTAGAGTATGGAATTGATTCCAAAATTAAAAAAGGGGGCATGTTGCTATATTACTTTGTTTTATTTATTTGACATATAATTTTTATTCATCTTTATTGCATTCAAACATTTGTATAGAGGGGGCAAAGTTCAGTTGGGTATCACTTATAAGCAAACTTAGGGAAACTTATGCTAGAAAAAGCACATAAAAAGTAAAATCAATTGTCATAAGCAAACATCTGGAAACTATGCCATAAATTTAATGATAAGTTTTAAATTATTTAATATGAAATGAAGGTGAGGATCAGATTGGAATGCAATGCAGTTCATTCTAGTATTAAATCATTTTGATGTTCACTTCATTTAGACAAGGTCTTCATAATAGATTTGGACCATTGCCAGTCATAGAGTTGTGATGCTGCATTTCCTCAGAAAGGTTATAAAAGCAATAATGGGATCATTGTAAAATTAGTAATTGAAGGAGTTAATTTTTTGTAAGGATTTTGTTTTGAAAAATAGATTGAGTCAGTTAGAGTGCTGTAAAGAGACTGAAAAGGAGCCATATTGTACATCTCCTTTTTATTAATTTAATTATAAAATTAACAGCTATTGTCCTCTGGGGAGATGAGTCTCTTTAAGAGTACACCGTAAAAGGTGGCCAAAACACATAAATTAACAATCATTACAGCCATGGAATAATTTTTTCAATCAACGCTAGGCTATATGCTTAGTAGAGCCCTGATACCAGCAGCTATAATATGGACAGTCTTTGTAATTTACAGATTCAACGGTATTTTGTACTGTATAATATATGTATATATATATATATATATATATATATATATATATATATATATATATATATATATATATAAAAATCTAAAAGAAATGTAGCCATTTTAATTAAAAAATTCTGTACATCCCCATGATTACAATTACTGATTTCTGAAGTTCACTAATATCATTGATTCATATTGATGCATAGTGTTATTAAAAGGATTAAAATTTTAAATATGAACTTATATATATATTGTACATGTATTTTTTCAATACATGCATACTCATATATTTACACATATGATTTTTAAAAATAAAATTAAAAGAAAAAATAACTATTATCTTAGTAGAATAACTGTCTATTTCATGATCAATGTTGTAATTAATCCAATTAAAAATAATTAAAAAAAAATGGGAAAAACATTCTTTGTTTACTAGAATTCTACTCATAGATAAAAGCTAATGAAGATTAAAAATATCTTTAACTGTGTATAGTCAATTATTGTTTATTTAAAAATCCAACAGTTTACATGCATTAAAAGAGATGTTTACAATTAGAAGGCATAAAAGATTGCTCCTTATATTTTGCAATCAATGCAGATATGGAGGAGTTACTGTATGCCTTTTTAAATACCTAAAAATAAATCACTTTGATTTGACATATAAATACTAAAATAAATTTTAAAAAAACTTTAACAAAACATAATTTAAATAGATAGTGAAGTTGCTGTATTTATCATATTTTATTCTAAGATCCTAGCAAATGGCATAAATTAGAGGATAGTAGCTGGAATTTTATTTATAATACATATTATTTATTGCACTATCTTGTACACATACAAATATATATACAAAACAGATCCTTTTTAAAATATATTTACATATTATTCTGATTTGATGTATAAATAAATATATATAAAAAACTTTTAAAAACCAATTATAATTAAATATCCAATGGAGGGAGACACTATATACACTATATTCTAAACCTCTAGCAAATAGTGTAATTGTTTACAATATGTTTTATTTATTGTACTATCTTGTACATATTCTTTTCAACACACATTTTATATTTCCCAGACACTTTTTAATATAGATTATCTATTTTAAATATAACATTACATAAACAAATTAAGATTATCAACAAAAATAAATTAAAAGAAAATATAATGCAATCATTAAAAATAAAAAATCTACCCACATCATAATTTGAGTGCCATAATATATTTTCATATGTAAGAATTGCTTTGTGTATATGTTAATAGCTTTTCAAAAAACAAATAAAATTTATTTTATCTTTTTTTTAATATTTTTTAAATTTTCTATTAGATTTATTTATTTATTCTCAAATGGATGATTTCTTCTTCTTCATAAACCCTTCTACGTTTATTCTGGACATAAAGTCGGAATGACATTTCCTCTTTCATTTTCATTAATACGCTCTGTTCCAGACTGATGCTATTTTGAATTGATCATTTGTTTAATTTCATTTTGTCCTATTTAACAGTTTATATTTAATAATAATGGATCTATAATTTAGTTTACATTTTTTCTCTAGATAGCAGATATATTCAAGGGGTAAGAGCTTTAAATTTGCTTATTTTTTGCACAATGTGGTGAAAATATTTTCATTATGTTTATCAAACCAAAACAAGTTTTATTAATGAAAGCTCAATCGGTTTTTATTTTTCAATACGCTAATATCTTTATAATTAATAAATTTTGCATTATTTTTAATGATTTTAAAATCAATTTAAAATATTAATTAATATAGTAAATAATTTAACTTTACTACAAACACTATTCAATTAAAGGTTACATTAGTAGAAAAATTAAGAAAATATTTTAAGCCTCAACTAGTTACATTTAACAGAGTCAATAAACAACAGACTCCAGAATGGATTTTATTTTTCCATTTAAAATTTTAATATTAATGTTCAGTTAAATTTTCCAGCATTGCGGTCTTTAATTTTATCCTTTGAAACTATTTTGAATAAATTTTTACATTTTAGAAAAAAGGAAGTAAAAAAAAATCTAACTTAGATTGCCATAAAAAATCAAATACACTTAATTATGTGCAATTACGAGAGACTTGCTGTAAGACAAGAAAATATGATATAAAAATGTAAATTTTACATTTTCTAATTAAGAAATAAATTTTAATATTTTTATTTATTTATTTTTCTTGTAATAGTGTTATAATTGGAAATAATAAATGATGCAGATGTTCCATAGAGCTAAGAAAATATCAGATGATATTATTGCTTAGCATTTAACATATATTTTTAGACTAGTGTGGTTATATAGACATAATAATACTATTTTCTATTGTCCATTTATTATGGAGCAGAATAAATAAAATGGATTATAGCTTGTAAAAACAACACCTACCTCTATATTTAAATACAAAATATTCATCTAAAAAATAAATGAAGCAATTGATTAATTTAGTTTATTTATAATCAGTTTTTTATGGAAATAAAATTAAAAATTTAATGAAGTTGAAGAAAAAACACCGTAATATATTTCATGAGCATATTAATCAATTTTTTAATAATAATTTAAAATAAAATTCAGAAAATTTTTAATAATCTTGGAAAATTAAAAAACTTCAGCATCAATATAACAATAAATAAATAAAATCAAAACACTAATAAAATATATATTTCAACCAATAAATAAAAAAGAAAATACTTCAATAAAACAAATTTAGAAGTTCAAAAAAATATATAAATCCAAATCAATTATATTTTGTTACATATAATTACTTTATATAGAAGTAAATCAATGCTATTGTAACAAATAATCAATATTACAATATTTTAACAAAT